>JAPYZH010000111.1:0-225214 GCA_030523085.1 Meteorus colon | reverse complement strand
TATTATGTTAAGGAATATGGGTTGATCTTGAGAAGGTTAAATAGGGATTATTGCACTAAAAGATATAGGTTACTAATTGTTTTACGTGAGGAGTGAATGCCTATGGCACTACAGACGACGTGCCCGTATATACTTTTTATTAATATATATTTTGATTATTTATGAAGTTAGATTTCCAATTCATTTCATTCATTACATTTTCGACGAGTAGGCATCTTCAAGTCACAATAAATACTCAATCTTCATTAACAAAATCTATCAAATTATGCGAAGTAAATCTGAGATACTTCCTCCAAAAGATGGATCCATGTGATTACAATTAAGTTACAATTGTTGCAAAACAAAAATTAGTTGCAACCAAAATATAATAATTAGGTAGACAACAGGATTCCAAACTTGGTGTTATCATACCAATCCATAGATTTCAATTTTTCCCTTGGTACAATTTTTTAGGCATGAAACTGAGTGAACGACGTTTGGCTTTGCATGAACTTCATTTTATTAATCAATCAAATTTGGAAAATCATTTTTCTCAGATCTTTCTATTTTCAATATTGTCCAACAGTTAGAGCATACGCGCATGTGTATTCAGAGTAATGTGCTACTCTCGCATATGAATGTGAGACAAAAAGGCACTATTCTCTCTCAACAAACTATGTCGTTTTCTACATGTTGTACAGTATTGTATATTATACACGTTGAACATACCGGAGACGTATCGGGATGATAATTGGTGTGAGGTTATGTGAGGAGTAAAACAACGTCTTCGAAGAGCAAAGTCTATCTGATTGACGCAACTCGTGTGGAGTCGTTGGGATAATCAAACACCCTCATTTTCTACTTTCATTAATATAATGTAATATCCTCAAGAGGCATCGGCAAAAAGTTAAAATCAAAAGATGTGGACTATCAAAACACCGTCATTGAGAATTGACGTGGCTGATTTGAAGTGCAAAAATGGATGTGGATATTTCGGAAATGACGAATGGGAAGGTTACTGCAGTAAGTGTCATCGAGAACATCTGCAGAAGAAACGTGCACAGCGAGAACGTCAGTTAAGAACACAACAACATGAAAGGTGAATATATATTTGAGCTTTATGTATTGACGTTATTCATTGGTATATTGATTCTTCATTGTAAATTGGTGCATATGATTGAGAAACTCCTCGTTGGAAATTCAAATTCGTGTTTTAGTGATGCGACTCCAAAACAAGGAAGTACTGGGCAGAATAAATTTGACGAGAGGAAACGTCAACAAGAGAAAAAAAATAAACTTCTCAACATTTCAGCATTCTGGAAGCCACCTACAAAGAGTAAATATGCCATTATATTTCGAGCAAGGTACAGTTATTATCAACTAAATGTTTTGTTTCAGCTCAAGGACATGAAGAATTGCTGAAGGAATTAATTTATAATAACGAGGATCTTGATAAAGTAAAGGCAGAGAATCGAGATCTTATGTCAATAATTGCAAAAACTCCTGCAGAAAAAGACATAAAGAAATGTATTCATTCATTAGTGAGTAATATACTGCAAAATAGAAATGCAAAGAGAATCGAAGAGCTGTCAGAGATCACGCAAAATTTTTATCAAGTATTCGCAAAGCGTATGGAAAATAGTCCCAATTATGGAGGTGTGGCGCCTGAGATAAAGGAAAGACTGTTAGATTATGTCGAGAGACATTCGATGACGTTACTGTACAGAGTATTGTTTTGTCCACCATTTACAACTGATGAGGAGAAAGATCTAGCTATACAGAACAGGTTCGTTTAGTTCAACGTTCACTTAATGACCGATTGACTACATTGCAAAATTCAAACAAAGCGTCACATATACTGATAAGTTTACTCTGACAACTGAAATACCATATAATTGTTTCTTGCCCTATAAAATTCGTATTTTTACCAATATAATTGAATGAATTATTGGGAAATGAATAATATGGTTTCAACTGATGCATACGCTCCATTAATTCAGGTGATCTATCATTAATCCTATATATTTATTGAACATTTTAATTTTTTTCACGAAGAATCAGACAATTGAGTTGGGTCAGTGGGAAAAATTTGGAATGCAGGATACATGAAACTAGTCCAGAGGTCAGAGAGTTAGTCTACACGTCAATCACTGGTATGACAATATAGACATGATGAGTTATGAAATACTGGTCGTATGCTTATTACGTTTTTATTTCGAAACATTTTCAGATCTTCTTAACATGGATTCAGTGAAAGCACCTCAAGAGAAACTCGCATGCGTTGTTAATTGCTGTAGTAATATTTTTCATTTACTTCAACAATCGGTCGGAGGACCAGCATCCGCAGATGAATTTCTACCAGCCCTCATCTTTATCGTTTTAAAAGCTAATCCCGCGAGACTCAAAAGTAATATCAATTTTATTACGAGGTTTTGTAATGCGAGTCGACTAATGACCGGAGAAGGAGGTTACTACTTCACAAACTTGGTATGCATTAGATTATTGGGACAACGTAACGTCATTCAATATCATCTTTTCTTTATTTCAGTGTTGTGCAGTTTCGTTTATCGAAAATTTGACGGCAGAGTCTTTGAGCATGACTGAAAAAGATTTTGAAGCATTCATGTCAGGAGAACGAGTTCCAGCAAATACATGGGAATCTGCTTTGACGATTTGTGAAGTTTGTATATGTTTCAGTCTTAATTCCGATATCTTGCGATTGATAATGGTCTTATTATTTGATGTTTGCTTGCTGAACAAAGAGTCTACACATGATGTGTGAAGATATAACGCTACTAGATGAATTAAAAGCGAAAAATAATGATATTGTACGAGAGGGCTTGGGGTTGATAGAAGAATCAAAACAGTTTCACCACAAAATCAAAGAAGAAGTAGATATAGCGTTGAAAAAGTCACCACTTATTATTTCGAAGAGTCAACGAGTGCCCACAAATTTTGATAGTGACGATATGGAATGCTACAAACTCCCACCACCTATCATTCCACAGGTAGCTAAAATTTTCATTCAATTCAATCTCTACAAATTTGTTTTGGAAATTCATAAGACAATTCAGTATTCTAATATCTGTTGCCCCGAATGTCTTTTGCTCAATGTTTTTACCATTAACATTCAGAATTCCGCATCGCATTCAGGAATTCGCTTCCATCGCAGTATAGACTACTAAATATCTATTGATTTGTGCTAATGTTCCAGGTCTTTTCTCAATGTACGACTAATGATGAAGCAGATGGGTTGCAAATATCCAGTGATTACAAAAATACTATTGATGACTGTATTACCCCTTCGCCCACCTTTGACTTTCCACCTTTTATTGACTGTTGTTTGGATACGACAAAACCCGACGATGATACAAGTCTCATAAGTTTGGATGTTCAATGTGATTTTTCCAATAACGAGAATGATCCCCCTGAAAAAGCTACTCCTGATAGTTTACTTGATAATTCTCATGGCACCGTCTCCAATCTTCCATCGCCATTAACACCTGCTGGACTCACTGCAGAAGATTATCATGGATTTACACTTCAAGGCTCCACGATTCCCACAATTCCTTGTAATACTGGTGATCTTTCTCACAATTCAACAGATCATGAGAACGACAATTATGCAAATTATTTCCACAATATTTAATGATATACCTCTTAAAACGCTTCTTCATTAAGAACCATAAGACATTATTAACATTCAAGTACAATACCAAGGAGCCAAAAACCTTTTTCTAGAATTCGACACAACTACTCTTTTCCTCCTTAATAATAGATAAATAGGTATTAATAAACTATCGACATAGAAGTATTGAAATAAAAATTATTTATTTGCAACATAATGTATTTGGTATTTCGAATTGTTTGTGAATTAAAGTTGAGAATCTTTCGGAGTCTCGTTTATGATCGAACCCACATCCTGAAATAAGGATTCAAATAATGACGATATCATGTCAAGTGACGTTCATTTTCTTTGAAAATCCATTTGAAGGAACAAAATCATAACGAAGAACGTTCGAATGCAATAAAATAGAAGAAAAAAAGTATTCACTGAAAACCGAAAAATACAGCGCATTGAAATGAGGTTGGCGATCTGGTGATCCTTCGTCTTTTCATATTTGCGCGCTTTTTTTTTACAACTTGTGGTGAAATTCATAACTATTTCATGTGTTTTTTGAAATATCTGTTTTTGGCGGTAAAAGTACTTGTTGGTCAGGATAAGCAGTGAGCGTTTCAATTTATAACCTCAAAAAAAAAAAAAAGAAAAAAATTGTTTATTTGCTGTGATGCTGTATTTTATCAATAATTATGTCAAACGCAAACGCAATAACTGCTGTTCACGTCGAAAAATTAGGTAATATTATCAACGATAATCCAAATTAATATAATTGTAGAAAATGCATGCGGACTTGTGGATTCACAATACAATTGTACATCTGCTAACTCGTGATTTTCGGCTTGGAATAATTCATATCCAGGACTCCGTTAATTGCATAAATTTAAATGCACTTGCGATTTTTCAGGTCACAAGTTAGATGAGATCCGGTCTCGAGCTCTTGAAAATGTTATATCTAAATTGGATCATGGATATGGCTGCAATTGCGATGGTGTCAGAAGAGAGCTACTCGCAAAGCTCTTCAATTGGTTTACATTTGATACAATACCACATCCAGAAAAGGTTTTGGAATTGATTCGCAGATTAATAACGGTAAATTATATATTCATTCGTTTCATTATCAAATAAAAATTTTCTTTTAGTATTGAAAGATAATTATGCACTTTCCAACAGGCTAATGAAATTGATTTGGGTAGTTTTGGAGTTGTGCGATTCCAAAATGAATTGGCACAATTGCGGGTGAGATTAGACAGTGCGTGGCATGATAAACTTGATGGAATCGAGGCAGCCGCACTCGAAAAATTTTCCAATACGTCAAATTCAAGACATGCGACAATGTCGGGAACCACATACCGGAGAGATGATGCTTACTCCAATGATCAAGATGATGTAGAAACAGAGAGAATGAATCATGAAAATCCTGCTTGTACTATCGAGTCATCAGATGATACAATTCCGATCGATATAAGCTTGCCATCAGAAACTGGAACGCCAATATCAAAAAAAACGGAAGGTGCCATACGATGGCTTGTAATGCCATGGCAGCCATTGGTATCCTCGGATCGTGGAGTTTTATCCGCTATTGAAGAAGCTTTGAACACAAGCGCCGACTCAAGTCTTATTGTTCGTACATGCCAGTTCATAACGAATGTTATGCTTCAAGATTTCCCAGCAGAAGTGTTTCTGCAGCGGCCATCAATAGTTTTGATTCTTCAAACGCTCTTACGTACCTGTATGAAAAGTTCTGATATCGATAGTCAAAGCATCACACCAACGATCCTACGAGCTTTGACTAAACTCACTCGATCACTCAGGTTTCGAATTTATTATTATTGCGATCCGTGTATAGCAAACCGATGTCAAAGAGATATTGGCACAAATCTAGATAGTTCATGTCCGTGTTCAGAAGACCGTGATAGTTCTGAGGGTGGTTTGCCTGAAGCTAATTATCAGGCTTATCAGTCAGCAGCAACAAGCGACCGGAGTCAAAGTGTGGATGACAATGTTGACGAATCAGTTTTGCAATTACAACAAATGTTAATTCCTACATATTGTACGGAGATTTTGAGTCATGTTGTGAAACTAATAGGTGTGCCTGTAGATCAGTCGCGTCCTTTGAAAGACATAAAAATAATGATGGACCTGGCGTCGGAACTAGTTCAGCTTCTGATATTGAGTGTCACACCCACAGTGTGGTTGTGCTCAGACGGTGTCTCACTTAAAATACACGAAGACCTGAAGACCTTGATGGACCTTTTCGGTGATTTACTGGAGAAATTGCGTAGTTACAGTATGGCGGATTATTATAGAATAACATATCTCCAATTTCTCGGCATTGTTATGAGGATGTTGAGTTCATTGGTGCCACTAGAACTCTCCGAACTGGTGCTTCCTGCGACTCTAAAAATATCTATTTCAATTGCAATTATGGATGCGCCAATTTATCTCATACATCCAAGTTTGAATATGATGTTATTGGAATATGCGCGACAATTCCGTGAATCGAGTGAAATCGAATGCATCAAATTATATGACGAAACGCGCGTTATAACTAAATCGATGAGAGCAGCAATCTCACTCCTGCAAATGGATGATATGAATCAGCATGACATCGTAGAGACACTAAAAACGATGTACATTTCGAAAGCATGCCTGCCGTATCATAGAAATTTTACAATAATCAAAAAGTATATTCACTTTTTGCAAGATGTAAATCAAATGAATTTAGAAGTAGAAAATCGAGCACTTGCAACTAAGCTTGTACTGTCTTTGCTTGCGAATGCTGATGATGAAATTCGTCTTGCCATGTATACAGAATGTCACTGGCTAGTATCTGCCACACTTGGAGTTGAAACCACTAGGGGTAGATATACTTGGAAGTCTGTCTCCTTCTTATTTGACTCCAATATTATCACGGAGATTATATGCCATGGAGTTGATGGTGATAATTCAAAAATACAAGATCTTGCAAAGGATATTTTGGTCTACATTTTAAAAGGGAAAGTGCAGATGGGGGAACAGGGTTGGACCAAACTGCTTGAGGCCATTCTACCAGTATTACCGTTATTGCAATGTTTGGCTGAAATGAAATCACCTTTTGGTCAATGTATATCAAAGATGTTCGATCCAGACATTTATGCTGGTATCCAGTTACCGTACTCGGAAGTATTGAAGGGAAATATGAGATTTTTGTTTGTTGCGGATAATGCTATAAGAGAAGAAGCAGCATGTCGACTGATTTATTTACTCGGAATGGAAAAAGATTCATCAAAAAAATTGCCACGACTCGGCTCACTTCACGGTTTACCGTTGGGCTCACTTTTGGTTCTTGAACGGAAGAGCGCTTTCAAACGTACTGAGGGAAATTATCAGCGAAGCAGTCTGCTGTCTGTTCTCGAGATGCTCAAGATGCCGAACGTTGAACCCAAGGTTCGTAAATCAGCTCTCGTACAAATGAGCGTTATGATCAGTGATTCATCATTACATAAATTATTTCTAAATGAAAATGGGTTAGAAATAATTTTAGATATATTCGAAAAATCTTTAACTGAGAAAGATTATCAAAATTACCCAGATTCAGTCATTCCAATCGTTACGATTATCAAATTGATTGCATCAACACAATGCACATTGCGTCATGAGCTTTCGAATCGTATTGATTTATACGTAAATATTTTGCGCAGTGTATTTCTCTTTCCTAACAATGAGTGTATCAAATTCGATGCATCGCATCTATTGTTCAGTTTGTTGTTTACTGACTATATGATGCGAACGAATGGTACTGAAATGAATCCGTTGAATGTTTCATTACCAAATATCGTTGTGACACGGATACAGTGTCCCTTCGTCTGTAAAGTTTACTGGAAATCAAGTATTCATCGGAAGTTGGATACTTCAATAACATATGCAAATAATGAAATATGTTTGACTTTCATCCGACAATATTGGTCATGGGAATGGAATAAAGGATCAGAGATGTTATGGATGCCTTGGGGAACTCTCAATGATCCTTCAATATCGAACCAGCTCATGATAAGAGAACCCGAGTTCACAACATTGCAACACACATCCATTTATTATTATTGCCAACAGCAATTGTTGAATATTCATAATTCTATCACTCACAATGATGTTATGTGTGCAATAGACTATCTATGGATGTATGTGAGGTTGAATGAGCGTTTCCATTTTACCAAATGTTCAGATAAATTATCATCGATACCATGGGGACAGTTTTTTGAGCGTTTTCTCATGTCTAATCCCACAAGTAAAGATGACTGTGATCTTTTCGTTGATGTACTCAATTTTCTACACGTTTATATCACTATCACACACGACTATCAAGTGAACCAGTGGCTTTCAAATACCATGAAAAATATGATTAAGTCATTATCAGATTTGCTAAGGAGTTTGGATACACATAATCAAGAAGTTCACCAATCCGTATTGAAACTCATATGCGCTAGTTCAAACATGGAGACGATTAGTGATTCAGCAAATGATTCTGGCGAGATGTGGAATGAATTTATTGAGCTCATGGTTTCTAATTTGTGTTCTAGTGATCAACAACATTTTTATAATCTTGTATATCTCGACTGGCTTCTCACATGTCTTTCATACTTAACTAGTAGAAGTCAATGGAATTGCCACAAAGATCTCATCATAGCCTTGGGTAATGCTTTGATGGAATTAATTATTTCATTTCATGGTAATGGCGCCGTGAGTTTCATGGGACTATCAATCACCCGCAATGCAATAATATGTCTCAACCATCTCCTCCACAATATGCGAACTCACATATTGAAGACGAATAGCTGGTCGTATTTCTGGTATGAAGATGGAAAAACACTCAGTTGGCTCCCAACTTTATGGAAGAATCGGGATCCATTGGTACGAGCATCAGCATTCCAGCTCCTAGCTGGTTTAATCCGAGCTCCGCACGCAGCGCAACAGTTACTCAATGCACTAGCACTAGCACCCAACGAACTTTGTAGGACGCTCCTAAAATTCATCGTCAATCGAGAAGAGTCATGTATCGTGAAAGAACACGCTTGTAACGCTCTAAGTTATTTAGTCAAGAATAGTAATAATCCTGCTTTCCATTACACGGATTCTCTCCGATCAAACGCAATTTTGATTTACATTGAACAAGCAAATGTTTATCATGAAATAAGTTTGTTGTGTTGCAATGTTTATTTATCAACAACACTTGATTCTGATCCAGAAGAAATTGACAAAGAACATATCAATACGGGTGAAACATCAAGACTGTCATTGATACCGAAAAATGTTCTTCATTTTTATAACTGTCATGATGAATTGTTGATGCCATCAGTTAAAGACTCAAGTGACGATAATACTTCGCAGTTTTTGTCTACTCCTTCGCTCATAACATCGGTCTGTACGTTCCTGAATAATTTAATAATCGTTGGCGGACGTGATGTTGTCAATAAATTATATGAACATGCGCTCGACAAATATTTTTTTGGTTGCTTCGGCCCAATTCCTCATTCGATTGGAACAAATAAGAGTATCAATCAAAGCTGTGATATATTAGAGATGTATGTGAGTATATGTACAGTTTTCACAAACTGTATAACGCATTGTGAAGATTTCGCCATGGCTATAAAATTTTCACCTGACTTTCTGTATCAACTGCTCAATTATTTGAACGAAGATCATTACAATGATATTGAGGAGGATGAATCAAAACTTATTTATCTAAAAACTCGTTTATGGACCGAAGTTTTCAATCTATTGGGTGTATTATCTTTGACGGAGAATCAGCATCTTGAAACATTGAGGACTGCCATTGAACTTTCTGGTGCAGAAATGATAGTGAAATCAATTTCCTGTGCTATCAATGATGCGGATGTTGATTTAAGAATGAGTGCAATTGCATGCCTTGCATTTCTCCTCTCCCAGGAGATTCAAAGAGAAGAAGAGATCAAACATGGGTGTCCTTCGTTAGGAGCAATATTGGATTCTACGGTTATACATTCTACTACAAATGTAACTGAGCAGAAACTTAGAGAAGTGTTATCAAGTGTGAATAAGTTAG
Source organism: Meteorus colon (assembly GCA_030523085.1). Lineage (NCBI taxonomy): Eukaryota > Metazoa > Arthropoda > Insecta > Hymenoptera > Braconidae > Meteorus > Meteorus colon. The sequence goes on along the minus strand of JAPYZH010000111.1, from coordinate 215,555 downwards.
CTCTGAGGAACTCCGATACAAACTTGACGCGATCTTATTCTAGGGAAAAAGTGATTGCTTCATCAAATACTCCACAGATATCGGTCGCAGTTGGATCAGAGATCTGTAAAACCCTCATACATTTTTTTATAGCTCACAATTATGCGAAATCTAAGATGAGTGTGAAAGGCTCTAGAGAGAAGGATTTAATTGTTGGTGCATTGTCGAATCTCTTGTGTGTTTCAAACGAGGCGAAAAAAACAGCTGTTGTAGAAAACCTTTCTGGAACTTGCGTGTTAGTTCTCAAAGAACTCTACACTGAACTGAATCTTCAACCATATCAGATTTATCGGCCCAATTCAAAACGTGAAAAAAAAGTAAATAGAGTTAATTTATTTCAATCAACTATTTATGTGTCAATTTTCATCATATACTATATGATTATTGAACTTCCCAGGTTCATCCATTATTGAATGATATAAATCGTGTGCTGACACTCTTGATGAATTTTGCTTATGAGAGTGCAATAGCGAAGGGTGCACTGACTGAGGCAGGTCTCGCGGATATGCTTCACAAATTGTGGGCGTGGATTTCATTGAGCGACTCAGCGCTCGTGTCGTCGCTCAAATTAATGGCTACATTCACGACAAATTGCACGGGAGGTTGTTACTCTAATGTGTCCACTTTAGTTGTATAATAATCTATTATTTCACATTATGATTGACGTTTATTTACTTGCAGGCGCACAATCATTAACCCTCACTACCATGTTGCCGGGCAGCGGACCAAGAAAATCACCCAACACTGTTTCACTTATTCATGTAATTGTTCATTTGGTGACGAAAGAAATTGAAAAGGCTGGACAATCATTTAATAACCAAAGATTACATTTTGCATTTCATGTATTGAGGAATTCGATTCATGTACACGAATGTCGCGTGTTCATTGCTAAAGTAGGTCTATTCTTAATATGACATGTTACAACTGTTATTTCAATTAGTGATTTATTTTCGATTGCTTTGTACACCATCAGAGTAATCTTCTGCAGTTATTCACAAAGATTCATCCGTCAACTACGAAACGAATGAAACCATGGCCATTAGTTGAAATTTATTGCCTGGAATTTTTGATAGACTTCACTTTTTATGAAGAAGGTCAACTATCAGTATCGAAAGTAAGTAATGGCAAATCAACAATTGACATCTTCATTCAATCAATTCAACTCTATAACGTTCTACATCATTTATTCTCATCATCAGGCTGTTGACGGTCTCGACGTTCTGATACAACTGTCTAGATGTAATACACCCGCCACCCGAATTTTGGCACTGTCTACTCTCCGAAATTTGGTGTTCAATGTATCGAATAGACCGAGGATTCTCTATTCAGGTTTTTGATATAACAATATTTACAGTATGTTTTATGATTTTGAACTAGGATGGTGATATTCATACCTTCGTATGATTTGTATGATTCCAGTGGACTTTATGAATCTATTGCATACTACATTCAAATCTGGTAGTGTGTGCGAGATCGGAATTGCTGGATCAATGTTATGGTCACTAGTTGCAAATAATCAGAAAGGCAAGTTGATGGCAAGAACATCCGGATTATCTCACAGTATTCAGGAAGTCTTGGGACGTCTGACATTAATGAAAATTCCGGATGAGAAGCAGGAACAAGATCTTGCTGAAATGCTGCAGTATGTCATGAAAATATTGAGTACCTCCGACGTGAAAAGCGATACTCATGACTGATATACTTAGCCACATCGTTTATGAATACGCGTCGTGTATTCTGCGTATCGATCCCGAGAATGAACTCGTTAAATATCTATTGAAGTTCATCAGTAGTTCTATTTGTACAGAGATTAATTATGGTGAAGTTATTTTAATTGGGAATGATATGATTTTTTTCGAAACTAGCGAATTAGACTTAAAGACTGACTTCTTGTTAACCAGAATAATAAATAAAATGATGCCATGAGCGGTAAAGTTTACATAATCAAATGACAGTCGTATCATTACTCGAAAATGAGAGGAGAAAGGAGCAAGATATGAAACGTCGATCCGCATTGATATGAACTCTTTTCTTGCAATTACTATGAAAAGATTATGTGATATGCAAAAATGAAGTTGCGTACGGGATAATGCTCACAGATTGGATGACGTGCCCCGTGGAATTTCCCCAGATATATCTACTGAATGATGACTTATCATTACGGTATTAAACATGACATAAATTCAGAAGAAATGTGATTGATTGAATTCAAAGAATCGGTGGTGAGTATGCAGCAAAGGTATTTTTATTGTTCCCAATTTGGGCAGGGTTACTGTGATAGAGTTTATATTTTGTTTTTACAGATTCTCATCTGCTAATATATTTGATATGCATGAAAAGGAAGATGAAGAAAACGAGTTTCGTGGTCTCCAGATGTGTTTTCAACACATAAATCAGCACGAGAGTACGAAATATTCGTCACTGTGCAACTGGGTATGCTTGCATGTAGAAGAATCCTCGGCAATGGATGAATATGATATAGTCCCGACTTCTCTCACTTTTTCTCTCTACATTATCATGTTAAATTAATCGGGAAAGAGTGCTTGTATGGAAAAAATTGTTCACGAATTCTTTATCATGGAAAAGGTGAAGAAAAATGATATAGGATGTGGTGCAAACTATATTACATTACGTGTATTGTTGTTAGTTCGAAGTTAAGAAATTTGTAGCTGAGAGCTCGTGGAACAAGAGGAACAAGAAACGACGTAGAAAAAGTGTTTGGAAAGCAACGTGGATTCTTCGGGTTAGCCATGGATTATCAGGATGTGTTATACAAAAGTGAGTATATCAGAACTTAAAGATACGTACATTACAAAATGTAACGAGATTTGCATCAACAGCAACAACATTTATTTGTTTGACGATAGTTACGCTTTTTTTTGGCATTCAAACCGGTCACTCATTCGTGACCAGGTCCTTCCTACATCACCCCTTCCGTATTGTCGTTCGAACAAAATAGTTTTACCTCACTTTCTCTCTACGGGTCGGACTTCTTATATGTTATTCTATAGTGAATAGTGGCGCGGCATGTTGACTTAATGAAAGGTAGTCTTTTGCAAATGCTGAAATGGAGAAGGAGTTGAGTATTGTATTCATGTTCACGTTAGTGTCACGTGATGTCGAGTGGATTTGCGTCAATGCTGACCTCCGAAGTGAGTTTCCGCGCATACCATACCACCGGGCGAGAGAGAACCGGGGGCCCATCAGTGATGGTGATGCGATGATAGTCCAGACGAAGTTGAACTGTTATATGCATACAACCAATAGAAAGCCGTAACTGGGGCCACGAACAGCCACGAGAATAAAAAAAGCGGAACAGTAAGATCGTTCTTAAAATAAGCCTGCTGAATACATTAAGTATTGTCGCAGCTTCCCAATTCCCCCTTCTATAATCTCTCAACAATCTTTTTCTATCTCTCCTCTTTCTCATATCCACAATTGGAATTCAAACGCCCTTCTCTTATTGAAGATGATATTGCACAGCAACTATACTGCTCGAATATTTCTATTTCTCGCCTCGTCTCTCCCAAATACGCCTGATAATCTATCGACTAGACAGTTCCAATTGGTATTTAGAGACAATATTGTCTTTAATTAAAATATTAAACATCTGCACACGTCATTGTGCCTATTGACATTATTAGGCTTCGTGTGTGATTCTTGACACTTTGGAGGCAAAGAAAAAAACAAATCTCTTTATTTGTTCTATTAGCGTATGAAGTGTTGGAAAATCCATTGTTGCAAAAAATGATGATGAAAAAAAGCCATTATCATTGCTGAATGGTGTTATCTTCATCATAAGTAAGACCGCTATATTTTTTGCTTATAATGAAATGATGAACTACAGGTGCCACCGAGAAAAACCGCAGGAAAATGATCTGCATTTGCTGCATTGTTTAACATGTGTTGGTGCGGATGAATTTATTAAATTCAGGCAAACAGATATCACCTATGATCTTTCTTTTTCATTACGTTTGTTTTGCGTGTGGGTCATGAATAAATCTCCAAGAATTTATCTACAGAGTTACCGATACGCTATATCACTGTCATTTCCTTGAGTTATTCTTGTGATTATTTGCCTTATCAGTTTGCTTCATCGGGTTTTTTTTATCTTTCCGAGATTTAATTCAAGAAATGGGGAAAAAATCGCACAACGACATTATGTTTTATACATTATGTACGGGAGGTAACGTGCGCTGTTATTACATGAGATTGGAGAAGCAGAAATATTTCATCACTAGCAAATTCATCAACGTTTTCCATGGTTTCTTTCAGTGATACCAGGTATAGGCAATGACCTATGCTCTCTAACTGCTCCATATTCGATTCTTTCGACAAATGTCTATATTTTGAAATGACAATGGAGCCGAAGATGATTGTGGGTTTGGGATTTATCTCGTAGAGTATGTCATGATTGATTGTGTGGTATTTAACCCAATAAAGGTTTATTCCATTTATTTCGTTATTCTTGTGTTTTCTCCATGCTTTCATGACCATGTTTGAATTGAACAAGCAAACGGCAAAGTAAAATGAATCAAGAGCAAACTTCAACGGAAATGTGGTGTTATTTTTTGGCTAATGTAAGAGCAAAGCAGTAAAATTCCACTGCCGTTCTAGGTCATTATATAAATAACGATAATTTGTTTTGTACATGCGTCATGGTTGAACATATCTGTTACTCATTTACGTCTGTCATGATATTTGCTTCGAATTGTCAAATTTTTTTATTTGAATTGTTGATTAATCGACAATTGAACTAACATAGAGTGTGGAATATGTTAATATCCTTCCACCGCGAGCTTATATTTATTGACTTTTTTTTCATGTATGAAACCGATACTCAAGGTCTATTTTATAGCACGTACGTCAAGATATCATATGTACCCGTATCTAGTTGTTTTCAATTCAACCAAACCAATCAACCTGGGAAGCAGATAAATATTACTTTCAGTTGTTATAAAAACCAGGATTTGAATAAACAAGTAAATGTGGTATTAAGTGATTGTACTTCATATTAATATATAACTGCAACATTCCCTTACTGGTGAAATAAATCGCACCAAAAAAATATATATATTATGTTACCTCTGTTAATTATCGGGAGACAAGTATAGAATGCAATTAATGATGAAAGTTGAATATTTATATGCTTTATTAATGACTTTAGTGTGATGAAAAATTATTAGCAGAATGTTGCGCATTTGCATGTGTATATACGTCATAATCATAGCAAGTAAGGAAATGAATTTGATGATTTTATTGCAATCCAGACGACGGGAATTAAAAATTCTGTGATATTCAAGGAAGAACCGAATACGGCGCTATAAATAGAGGTAGAGTGGAAGAGGAGAAGTTGAATCGGCAAGTGGATATACAAATTTGATAGCGATCGGGCGAAACATGACGTAGTTGGCTCACTCTTGAATCAAAATTTTTTCATTCTCAACGTGAGTTCTCCAACGCGCGATTCGCAATCATATATAAACAACGTTTGCAAGATCGTACAGTATTGCAAGAATAGATTCTAGGTAAATTAACCGACCACGGTTCCCGTTTGTGTTCAGTGGTATACTTCACATGCATTCCATTCTCAATCATTTGAGCATATTTTTAGGCAGCTTATCAAGTATGATCTTGAACTAAATATGTCAAATTGTCAAAGGTTTATTATTTCTACTGATCATTGATGATCAGTATGAATGAAAAATACGCTATATTTCATTTTTTGGTTTCAATATGAGTGGATTCTCTTTCCCAATATATGTTCACGATTTCGTTTATCTTTTTGACTTAATCGGTTGCTTGAATTATTGTCACAAAATGTGTTTGACGTAGTTCATTGATAACGCTCGCTTCAGACCTCCACGTCCAACAGTATAAATCATGTCAATTGACTGAAAAAATTGCATAAAACAGTGGTATTGTATATAACAATGCTATGAATTTAAACTCAACACGATGATAAAAATAATTTTTAACTTCATTAAAATAATATCTATTTTTGTATGTTCATCTGTTGATGGTGCCAGTGAAATTGATGTGATGACAAATAATATTTGGTCCAATTGAGAATTATGATATTACAGTTGCATAAATTTATCATTAATTGTGACGTGGATACATATATTCGGAAAAAGAAAGAGGGAATGATGAAACAATATTTATCACACGTTCACATGCTTCACAAACAATACGTTAAATCATCAATTGCCCCATCAATTGTTGAACATTTTCGATTATTCTTCAGACATCATTGACGTCATAACTATTACACATATCTTTATATCATATTAAAAATCTATAATTAGATTGTGAGTTGATGGAAAATTCCACTTTTCGATTATATGTTAGGGGCCTTAAGACAGATTCAAATATTGATACTCGTTATTGAAATTCCATGCTCATTATCCTGTTTTTTTTTTTTTTGTTAATATCACTCTCTGGCAGTGTGAATTCTGAGAAAAATATTATCATAAAAGTCATTACAATTCAAAGTATATAGTAATTGACTAATTTCTCTATTTTTAATACATACAATTTTTTTTAAATATTCATCATACACCATTGAGTGAATCAATGAAGAGAGTTGCAATTGAATGCTCAAGTCTGTAGAAAGCGGACAAATTGAAAGTACAAATAATAAAAGATTAGATAACACATTTCTCTAAAAAAAAATCTCATACATGATATGTGGAGCAGAATAGCGTAAATGTGTAATTTTATAAAAGAAGACAACAAGGGAAGAGGGTAAAAAGCAAAATGGAACATCAATTATATCGTATATTCAATGAAGCATTATCGAAAGTAGCCAATGAATTATTCCATGATTGTAATAAATTCAATTGAACATTGTTGGTTTTAGATAAGAAAATTCATCAAGATCCGCACCAAATCGTCTATAGGAAATATTTTTTGAAAATGTCTGCATGCTTTTTGACGCACGAGCAGCATATACGACTGCTTCCCAACATTAAACGATAACCTGGATTGAATACGAACAACCAACCACAATCCAAGAGTGGGAGAGTATATAAAAGAGAGTGGGTGATGTTTGACGAGCCCAAGTGTTTCGTTATGATAAAATGACGTTGGCTCATTCCGTCTTGTTCAGTTGGAGCTAAACAACTGCCTATGGTAGTGTTTGTGTATTTATAGTATCTCAATTACTCACTATATATTTCGAATAAATATCAAAATCGTTATCATACGATTATCATCGCTGTCAATATCACGTGAAGCCATTAATCTTCGGTGAACTTAATATAAAATTGTCAAGTGATTTATTGTTGAAGTAATAGTGAATTTTGAAATGCGACTGGGTGTCAGTTAGTTGGACCCATTCATCCGACTGGGCTAAAGCCAGGGAAAAAAAAACGAAAACAAAGGAACATTTCATCGAATGAAATTAAGAATAATGTCCGGGAGTGTGTGTCATGCACCTTTGCCACCTAAGATGGAGGCATTCAGAGCCAGATTGTGCTTGAGGGCTGTAGATCAATACGAACGTCTTCTACGGAATCATTTTAATAAGGTATGCAACATATATCCACGTAATGAAAAAGAGAAAAAATAATTGACAACGCTTCAACGTGTATGTGCCTCTTGTTACGTTCTCTGTGATATCCAGATAATCAATGTGTATATTGCACTTTAGTCGGTAGAAAATTTAATTTTCCAGAAAGTGTTGGCCTTTTTATATTCATTACAAAATTCTGATAGTTCTTAAAGCGAATGAATATTATCCCTTGCTTCTACGAAATTGATGAGTAATCGTTATTCATTAATTGCAATTGAATGAATAATTGTAAATTTTTTGGAATATTGGTTTGGCGTGAAGATTTTAAGAATATTGATTTGTGTGCGATTTTAAGGGAAATTCGATTTCAATCGACGTTGCAATGCATTACTTCTTCCCAATTCGAAATTACGAGAATGTTTTTGGTCAGTCATAGAAGGAATGTTTACGACTGCGAGGCATGTCGCGAAAATAAATCAATAAGGGACCGGGGGTTATCCATTTATTATTCTCCATGACTATATAACGGTTATTATAATTCGACGTGAGAAAATGGTAGGATATATCTCGTTCGAAAATCGAATTTCCCACTGAATCATTTATGTTCTTCACGTTGAATCAATTGATTATAGTCGTAATTTTCAATATTAAAATCAATTGGAAAAAATTGACAGCAGTTTATCATAAAATTCGTGGAAGAAATCTCAAATATTTATCAATGTAGGACTCGGAGTATTTTTTTTTAATAGGAACGGCACAACTTTGTGAGCTTAATCAATTTTTTCGACCTGAAGTATGGACTATGATTGGCGATGTTGTGTGGATAGTTCTATGTTTCGCATGCAATTTTTGCAAGAATACTCTTTTTTATCACTCTTTACTACATTCGCTTTAATGCATTTTTAATTGAATCTCCTTTACGGAGCTCTCTTCTGACTGTGGAATAACAAAGATATTTTTTGTTAACTTAATAATGACTGAAATCCTTCGCTAATTTTTATCTACCATTGCATGCATCTTTTCAGTTAACGTCTCTGAATCTGAATTTGAATAATTCATTCTTGTTTGTTCCATTCTCTCAACTTGAGTATGAAAACGTCTTTTCGAACACTGCAACATAGGAATTGAAGTAACAAATGTGCATCGAGAAGTATTTTTATATCTATATTTTCTTATGCAGATCATGAATTGTAAATAATTTATGGCGAAGTGTGCTAGATGTGAGCGTATGATGAGAATGCATAAAACAAATAATCATCCCTGTGCTATTCATTGTTGAAAGCATAAATCTGCACATGGAATATTGTATAACTACCGATGGATTTCATTAATCGAACATATTGAAAAATGCATGATGGAATTATTATGGCTATTCAATGCTTCAACCATTAGTATATCACACATGGTCATTAATACATTTGGTTTTGCATAAAACGAAAGAATTTGCCTGCTGTTGCTCATACTCATATTCTAAACAAGAGTCGTTCTCGCATGCTTGAATACAATTAAGTTGCATTGAATACATCCTCTATGCATCCGTTATCATAGCGGATATTGTTGACATACATACGCCTACACATCTGTTTGAGAAGGATACGTTTCAATCCCGAATTCACAATTTATATGTCTGGCCTCGGACGTAGGCAAGAGAGAAAAAGTGAGGGCAAAGGAGTTAGACTGAGAGGAGACTCATGACCTTGTTTTTCAAATTAAAATTAATGGCGTGTATTGTAAAATTGCCTTTCGAGAACAACTTGCATGCTGAGAACGTGACAAATAAATTTTTTCATTCATAAAGATAACAAATTCAATCAACAAAAAATTATTTTAGAGTATCGTAGACTTTTGAGAACTGAAGAGGAAAGAAATATCTTATCTACATGTATTATTCAATGTGATGACATTGAAATTGTTGTATAAATGATGATTGATACAACAACTGAGACGTATCTTTTGTAATTGTTCCAAATGCTTCCTAACAAAGAGCCGTTCCATCTGTTTTCTTGTTACATTTTCTATGTTTTGTAATTAGCGTCCTAATGGAGGATGTGTGCTTCATATAGACTCTGTGACTCGTATATACAACACATCTAATGTTTTGTATTGATTACAGACGACGAAGAACCGACGAGATAAGGAAGGAGTGAAGCATCAAACAACATCGACAAACACGTCATTGAAGAAAGAATCAATAATTTCGAACAAGGGTGTAACAGAAAGCACGCATTCTGCAGTCAATGTCTTTCGTCAATGGCGTAAAAATCAACGAACACCTGACTGTAACGGCGTCCGAATGGGTGTCGGACCGAGCACACCATCTTTGACAAAACGGAAAAGAAATTTAATTTATAATCTGGAGAAATTTCCGTTGATACTCTCTAATACTACAATGCCCGAAGAAGATCTTTCACTCAAATATTTGGCTCTGGTAAATATTTTGGAGATTTTACTGAAATTAAAGATGAACGTTCCTTCATTACATGACACAACTTTTTATCATCAGCTCATTTTTCTACGATTAGCTACTTTCAATATGAATATTATATAAGAATAGAGTTTTCGGCCCACTAGTCTGGTGTTCCTTCATGAATGCTATTTGTCTTGCAATTTATCCACATGCACTTATACCTTACCTCACTATTTGTTTTAGAATGCCCTTGACCTTACTGCACCAGCGAGTGATATCCTGTTGAAAAATCGTCGCAAGACCTGGTTTCAACTATCTGGTCATCCAGATGGTTTTGCACCCGCAGGTCCTGGCACTGTCTGGAAACGTCGTACAGGTGGTGACGAAAATACTGAACGTCTCGTTTACGAGGAGCTCTGCCAAGATGATCTCATAAACCAATATGTGCCAAAGTACTACCGTGAAGTGGTGTACAATGGTGACGCATTTATTGAGCTGCAGGATTTATTGTTCGGATTCAAAGATCCACATGTTATTGATATTAAACTTGGTACAAGGACATTTTTGGAATCAGAAGTGTCTAAAACAAATGCACGGTCTGATTTATATGAAAAAATGATGGCCGTAGACCAGAATGCACCTACCAGCTTCGAACATGAATGTAAAGCTGTTACGAAACTTCGATACATGCAATTTAGGGAAGAACAAAGTTCTACGCGTAGTCATGGATTTAGAATTGAAGCAATGAAATTCCCGGGTCAACCACCGATATCAGATTTGAAAAAAGTCAAAGATCACGATAAAGTTTTGGATACAATGCGACTATTCTTTGAAAAACGTAAAGACACATGTGAGAAAGCTCTTGAACGATTGAGGGAAATGAGAAAAAGATTTGAGCAATCTGACTATTTTCAAACGCACGAAGTGAGTTTACAATTATTTCAATCATTGTTTCATTGGTATGAGAAATAAAGTCCACATTTTAATATTCACTTAATTCTGTTACAGATCATTGGTAGTAGTGTTCTTATGATTTATGATGAAGATAATGTCGGCGTATGGCTTATTGATTTTGCAAAGACACTTCCAGTTACCGATGGAAGACGACTGACTCACAGAACCCCTTGGGTTCAAGGAAACCATGAAGAGGGTTTCCTCCTAGGTCTTGATAATCTCATTTTAGCAATTGAACAAGTTCAAGCTTCATGTTGAGCTTCGGAATGATGAACTTACATCGAATATCCTCATATCTTACACACACTTTTTCAATTCACTAATTGAACCATATGCATCGTTGAATGGGGATAAATTTTATATACATATGCATGAATGAATATTTCACCTCCTGGAAATGTACAACTATTGTAATTTTTTCTATTGTGAAAAACAATTCGACGATTTCTTGGAAATTCCAAGCAATGATCATTTGAAAGAGGGGATCGTTTCTATTTTTGCTAATGTTAGATATAAGAAATTTCACGACGTCCGATATATAATAGTGAATGCTTAGTGACCAAGTATTATGTAAAATTTAGAAATTAAATGATAAGGCCTGTGAGAGACTGTAAACCGATCCACCAAAAAATTTTTTAATATTGAAAAATAATACTCATTTATTTTAATTTCAATTGAATGAAATTATATTTATTAGATTATTCTGTATTAGTATAACACTCATTATTTATTCCTGACGAAGTTTGTAACGCTGTCGTTAAATTTGTTCGGAGGTAGTCTGTTGAAAACCGGCTAAATCTGGTTCCACATGGTAATACCTGATTTCGATTGTGAAATTCTCAATGAGCCGTTGGGGAAATGTTATCAAATCAGTACATGTGAACTTATTGTATGAAAGTGATAAAAATAGTGTCTAATGATTGTGTCTCTGATATTAATTGGAATGACGTAAAGACTTTGGAACTTCGGTTATGCTGGCAACGATACCGTGCTGATAATGTGCCCATTAAAATTTTTGGTTCAAGGATATGTTCTTTGATTTGCTCTCAGAGCTCGAATTAAAACTGGCATTATGAAAAATAGAATAATAAATACTGTTTGATAAAAACAATGCTGTCATTCCCAATTTTCATCCCACAAAATTGTAAATATTCCAAACTTAAATCTTATACTATACCGCGCCACATTTATTCATTTCATAATCAGCTCTAATCACTACTATGCCGAGGAAGAATTCGAAATAATCACTTCAAATAATTACAAAATATCCATCAAACACGAGAATAAATTCTCTAGTGTACGTGGAATGCATAATTATTTTTCATTTTTGATTCAATACCTAATGGCGCGCAAGTCTGACCATTTCAATATGGCGACCAGTTATGATTCGATTAAATTCCGTTTGTCCAAAATCGATTGTCGCTCAATCGAATAGCCGAAAATATCGATCCTACGCAATAATAACAACAGATATAACTTTGAATGATCGATTGTTATCACTAATTGCAAAACTCAGAGACGAAATGTGAACATAACCTCGCATTCCGTTCTGTCAAACCGTATTCCAATTTGGTAAAGTCCTAAACTATTTTCTTGAGAGAATTGAAAAATGTGTCAAATGAAATGGAACGAAGTTGTGCAGAATTTAATAACTTACAACAATTCGGAATAAGTATCTGAATAAGGTTAGGCTATGCACAGTGTACAGGGGTACTTGCAAATCTCATTTATTCAACGTTATATTTGTCATAATATTGATAAAGAGTATTGAATAACCAAATATTTGACTTAATTCAGGTGTATAATGTCGGATTTACCAGGAGAATTGGTGGCAAAGCCACACGCTCTGATAGCACTGAGTGGATTAGATACATCAAACACAGTTCACCGATCAGTTTGGGATGCCTTCAGCAATAATAGACGAACGGATGGTGCTGCAGTACAATTCAAGCTTATTGCTCCTAATCATGAATTCCCAACAGCAAAGCCTAAAAGGAATTCATATGAATGGTACATTCCCAAGGGTATTTTAAAACGTAATTGGATGAATAAATATCTCAATGAGGTTCCATCAATCGTTGTTTACTTCCATGATCTTGATTGGAGCGATCCAATGTGGAATGAAAAAAAAATGGAATGTGCGTCAAAAGTGCAGTCATTGAGGACATCATTAGAGGGAAGGAGCACGAAAATTGCTGTGGTGTTGATCCAGAAAGGTGCACCACCACCGCCAGGTTCTGAAGATGCAGTTGCAACCCAACGAGCAACTGCACTTTGCACTGCTTGTGAATTACCCGCAAAATTGCTGTATGTTTTGCCGCATGGCGATCATTTATTGGGTTATACATCTCGATTGGAGAGTGCGTTTTACGAATTGGCACAGAATTTTTATCATCATCAGTATCGAATTGTTAAAGGACACCGGGATCAATTGAATAAAACCGCGCATCAATATCTATTCGTTCGTCATCAATTTAAAATGGGGTTTCTAAATGAATTGAAGCAAGACAAAAATATGGCGCTAAAGCATTATCAGCATGCGTATAACAATTTATTAGAGATACGGATGGTTGATACAAACACACTGGAAGTTAAAACCGTTGCGAGTTTCATAAATTACAAATTGTGTCGTTTGATGTTTGTTTTGAATCAACCACGCGATGCTATTTCACAGTTTCGTGCACACACGGATAGATTCAGATCGCGCACTGGTCCAGAAGAAATAATTTTCGAGCACCATGCATGGATGTCAAATCAATATTCAATGTTTGCCGAATTGTTTGATGAAGCAATTAGGCAAGGTTTACCGCCTGTACAGACACAACATCCTGGATATTATTTTCAGCTTGCGGCAGAACACGCTGGGTTGAGACAAACATCGAGTAAAGAGCTATGCCACAATATCCAGGAGCCTGCAGTCTTTGCTGATTTATTGGCGGATGAGACAAAACTTGAATTTTATGGACAGCGGCCATGGAGACCGGGAAAACAATGTGCTGAACCTACTGATTTGGCTCGTGAGATTGTAGGTATCCAAGCATTGAAATATCGGGAATCGACCGTTAATCACTCATTGATCGTCATTGGATTGTTGGGGAATGCAATATCGCAGTTCAAAATTTATCGATGTCCACGAATGCGAAGATTGTTAGTTGTTCAGATGGCTGCTGAGTACTATAATGCACGTGATTATGGCAAAGTATTAACGTTATTGATGCATATGTTGTGGGAGTACCGGAGTGAACGTTGGCCTGTATTACTGACAGACATATTGAAAAATGCTTTACGTGCTGCATTTTTGTCTACAAGCGTTCAGGATTACATTACATTATCCATAGAGGCTCTCGGGCCATTCACGACATTTTCAAAAGAATATCGTGCAATTACATATTCGAATATTGTAAATATTTTACAAAGACGTGCTCCTCTACCAGAGCCGGACCTACCGGATGATGCAAGAGCATTGGCAATTGAAAACTGGGCGTCTGAACTCAATCGTTCGGATACATTTGCTTTTCTCATTGACGACACCAATATGTCATCATTTATAAATGTCAAAACAAGATTTTCAGCATCTAAATACATTGCGGGTCATCCAGTAATGATCGAAATATACGTTAGAAATTTGTACGAGGATGAAATTGAATTTTCAAAGATTTTCGTTAGCGTTGGCATGTCTGGTTGTAATTCAGAGTTTGCCGTAGTTAATACAGTCCCGACAAATTTCAAGTTTTCGGGTAAACAATTCAAAAGGTTTGTCTGTGAATTTCCAGCACCTCAGCAATCTGATGGCAGTGAAATACAGATAAGCGCAGTATCACTGTACCTCGGTAATGAAGCCGATTGTTGTATTGTCATGAGATTTTCGGCAAACAGCAGTGATTTGATGCTTTCAGATCGATTTTATCCTGAAATCCAGCAGCTTCGTGGTGGACATTTTGATTCCATAAGACCTAGAGTCACAGCAGAAATCAAGCAAGAAGAATCGAGCTTAAATGTCGTTGCAGATGCCCAATCTCCAGCATTGTTAAGTGAATGGTTGCCCATGAGAATTTCTATGAAATCCAGTGAAAATATTAGTCATATCTTGCTGCAAGTGAAACAAATTATCACTGATAACACAGGTGATCCCGCCAGTGAAATAAGTTTGACAATGACTGATAAACAAAATTCAATATCTATTGAGATCAATCGGGTGGATAAAGATGTTATGACCGATCAAATTGTTTATGTAAGATCACATCAGATTGGTGAACGAAGTTTTCTCATTAAAGTGGAATACACTACGACAGATCAAATGAAACGTATAAAGGAATTTCAATATCCATTATCAGTTGTCAAACCATTTGATGTGATGACACAATTCTACACGCAGATGTTTGAGCCATTGAGTAAAGCTTTTGTAAACGAGCCATTTATCCTTATGCCTCATATCGTTTGTACATCATCATGGCCCATAGAGATTCTGGATACGTCAATTGAGCTAGGCAACTCGATAGCTTGGAATGATGTTCGACAACAAGAAAATTTGTTGAAGGGAACAGTAATGTGCGATGGTGAATCTGGAACAGATGTTTATTGTGTGACTCCGAAAGCTGGAAGTGAACAGCCAACATCCACAGGTGTTTATACTATTCGATGGAAAAGGGTAAATAAGGATAATAATGGAATAGAGACAAGCACGAGTGTTACCCTATCGCCTCTATGGGTGGAAGACTCAGTTGTTGGTTTGGAAGCAAAAATCCCTGCGCATGGTTGGGTGCGAACACCTTTTTGTGTCTCCTACTTCATCAAGAATTATTCAGATTATCTCTTTACTTTGAGACTTACCATGGAAGCAAACGATGCATTTATGTTTGCTGGTCAAAAACAGATTGATATTTGTGTGAGACCAAAAAATGAAAAGAAAGTCGAATGGATATTACGACCTTTGGTCGCGGGATTTGTTGCATTGCCTACCCTTTCCTTGTCTGTGCCTCTCGGTAATACTTCATATTATATATATTAGTTTATATAATTTCACGACAAATACTTTCAGAATGGTGATTGTGAAAAATTCATTTTTAGATGAAGAAGACAAACTAAACAAAAGTAAATTGGCTGAAGTCCTAGAAAGAAGGTTGCCTACGCATATTTATATTATGGTAAGATCAAGTAGATTAGGTGGAGCAACTGTTTTTCGCCATTCTCTGCTGTGTAGTCGAAAAATATAACAAATTTTCTCTTTTCAGCCGAAGTCGCCGGCGATAGAGATGTGAGGTCAAGGGAGTGTGTGCTGAATGCTCCATTTTTTTGAACCGACAAATGTATTATAAATATTATATGAATCGTCCACGGCTCTGTTTCATATTAAATTAAAAATGAAATGCCTTAGATATTATTCTCAAATGTTGTATATCATTGTTTTCTCACTCATGTCTAAATTCATACACAATCAAGAAAAAAATCGATAGGGTTTCCAACGCGACGACAATCATCACGCCATTATACACTTGCCAGTTGCCTTATGTCATCAGTGTACATTCAGTTGAACAAAAATGGAAATACAATCACAAAGTGAACAAATTCAACAAGTTCTTGCGAAATATTTAGAGGAAGAAAAAAAAATAGACGCCAAAATACATGAATGGTATTGAGATAATGATTACGATTGTAGAACGAATTTAGAATTTTCATGCTCTGTATTACAGTGAGGCCCAAAGAAAAAAAATGGAGTCATGTTCATATTTCGAGAAAATACGAGAGGAAAAGAGACGATTGTACGTGAAAAATGACACCGCAATAGAACGAAATCACCAACTTTTAACGGTAAAATAAAAGACTATTATGTGGTATTTAACAATAACGTGAGATTGAAACGAAATAATGGATTGAACACAATTTCTGTTTGATAAATTTTTTTTATTCATTTCTAATTTAACAATAGGATCTGGAAATATCGAGGGCGCGCTGGAGAACACTTACCTCTTTTACGCCAACGGATCACGAACTCGCAGAACGTGTTGCGATTTACCGCCAGTTTGTAGTGAACATATGATTATTATTTGCACTTATGAATTGATTAACCCGATAACTCGAGCCGAACGAACAAACTATTGAATATCAAGTTTGTTGCGCGTCCGGATCGATGAATCAGATTAATCACATTTTCAGGCACTTGTTTGATAATTTATTCGAGACAAAGACCCACCAAGGATGTAGAGCATTTTCCTCGTAATGACCAGTGGGTAAATGCAATATAGCTTGCGTTCTTTGCAAGTGTTCCAATGGTTATACCGGTGGAATGCCTATTTTGCTCAGTTATATTAATTCCGACTCACGATTTTTTCTTCACCTACGTGTCTTGATGATACCAACGCCACGTTGAAACGGATTTCGATAAGACGAATGCGAGGTCTATCATTCGAAAAAACGCCATTACCATTCTATCACTAGATATTATGCCCGAGGCAATAAGTTTTCCAAGGTCTACTAACGTCGGTCTATGAAGCAATGTAGCGATAACTAAATCGAAAGCTCGTGGTAAATATCTAGCGTACATGGGCAACTTTTCTCTGGCAGCGAGATCACAGCTGATTAAATATATGCCGAATTTCAAGTCCCTTTTTTAACTCATCTGTACAAACATTCAACTGAATTCCCAATTGAATTTTAATCATTCTATTTCTATTATTTGAAAATTAAATATCATATTAGTTTGTTACTCATGTGGTGCAGAATGTTGCTGGACAATTTTTATGAAGTAATTAAATGTAGACGATAGGAATATCAACGGTTTCTAGGCCGCACTCTTCGAAGCCAATTGCATAACTCATGGACAATCAACATGCTGTAGCGACATTAGTCACATTTTATATTTTAGTATTGTCTTTATTGGTGCTCACAGTCTATCAGTCGCTTCTTCAGTGCATGTAGATAAGCAATATATAATAATTACCTTGAATAAATAAAAAAACACCGCTGTTATTGGAATAATTGTCATATTTATTTGCCTACGTCGCAAAACATTTCAATTCAATTTATTAATAACTAAATCGTGAATAATTGACAGTGTAGCGACTTTAGCTTCAAATACTTTTCAGCTTGGTTTGAATTACAAGAATCATTATCCATATAGAAGATTATTTTTATCATTCTTAATCGATAAATCCCATTGACCCTAAAAAAATCAATTAAAACAATTGAACTATGCATCGGACAAGAAAAATGTCTGACGCAATCATTTCTCCATTATAATCGAAGGAATTTTTCAATAATAGGTGCGATCTTTTCTGGTTCGTTCAAGTGGACATGATGAGTGCCCTCTACCTCATGATATTCAAATCGTTTTGCTGTTGTTTTTATTATGTCCAGAACTTCTTGATAATGTTCGGGATGATCGAATTTGAGACCAGGTACCGCCCTTATATTCAGGTAGCTGCACTTGATTTGCTTTGCGAATGCAGTTGTTAAATCCATCGAGAGCATACCCAGGAGGGATACCTAGAAATTATGAAGAAATCGTTAATACGTTAAATCCAATTAGTTTCTTCGGTATTGCTATTTGTTGGGGCTTCGTCTCTAAGCCACCTTTAATCTCGGATCCCGCGAAAAATAATGTTTCCCAGGTGTAGGAGCGGGTTGCATTCCTCGACGCATTAAAATTTCAGCACTGTCTCGGGTTATTGCCCCTGCATATGCATCCATGACAATATCAATCATCTCTTTGTAATCGTAGCATGGAACCGAATCAAGTGTGAGCTTCTCGTACTTGAGATATCTGTCAATGCAGTCTCCAGTACTGGCCACGGTTTTTTCGACATTTTTCACTGTCGGACTGGCAATATCAAGGCAGATTAAAGCATCTACCTCGTCAGGATATGACGCGGCATAGAGGAATCCGATTGCTCCGCCTAGAGAGTGTCCAAGGATTCTGATCTAGTGAACAATCACACTTATAATGTTAAGCTCGTATTAAAAGTATGAATTGCGAATTTTCTACCAATTCTATCGATACCATAGATTAACGTGAATTGAAGTTATAACGAGCAACGGAAAATGTATGGTGCAGTGTCCCATGGTTATGGGTTCCAGTTTTGTGTCTTTTTCTGCATCCCAATTAAGTATCACAACTCCCGAGTGATATTTGTGAATTCGTGCATAACAGATTGACGAAAAAAAAAAATCCATTCACCTTGCTCCAATGGAAGTGACTGACAACTCTTCGTAGCATCATTACGCCATCCCAGTATACAAAGTAGTATTGTCCGTTAGGAAAATGAGAGGAAAAACCATGACCAGGCAGATCCAAACAGAGAAAAGCCATTTGTTTGCATAACATTGGCACGAGGCGATCAAAACTTCCTGCATTGTCTTGTCGCCCGTGCAATGTTAAAATTGGTTGCACGTTTTTTGGCCCCCACCATTTTCCTATGAGTTCGAAAATTGATTATTTACAAAAACTCTATAATTCATTACATACATTTCTGCAATAAATCTCTATGAGAAAATGCACTATCAGGGCATATAATCAGGAACCCATAACCATTCTGCGCTAATATATCATTCAGTGAATGCCATTAAACATAGAGATAACACAACGGCAGAAAAATCCACTTTCTCACGCCTATTGTTGTAAGCAGGTGAAAAATCGCATAAATTATTTTTTCTTCTCCCATAAAATATTTTTTTTCTTTAAATTTTCAGCTAACCTTATCCCATTTATAATGCTTGACAATTCTACGAACAAGAATCATTCCGTCCCAAAATACATAGTAGAATGTTCCATCATTCAAGTGGGATGAGTGACCATGACCAGAAAGATCAATACTAAGTACCGCGAATTTTTGTGCAAGAATTGGGGCTAATGTATCGTAAGTGCCAGCGTTATCTTGCCACCCATGTAATGCCAGGATTGGTTGATCATCTTTGGAACCCCACCATTTACCTAAATTTATTACAAATACTTTCCCACAATAAGTATATTCTCATTGGTAACATAAAGAAAATTAATGGAAAGTTGGTAAGAAAAAAAGATACGAATACTAACCGCTGATGTGTCCCCAAGGTACGGGGATTTGAATTTCTTCTGGTTCTGAAAGCAATCATATTTTTGTCAATATGAATTTGGTAGGAATGAGAAACGATGTGATTCTCCTTAATTAAGAATGCGATACCTATTTTTGCCATATCATTTTCCTGTGGTTCAGTAGATTCGGCGCTTGCACAACTCATTATTCCGTCTACTTCCTTCAATGATTTCATGCAAATCTGATGTTACGTTAAATCACCACACGAATCTTTCTGGAAGTAACAAAATAAATATATGTTCATTTGATAGCACAATCACCAATATGAGCTATCGATATGAACTCGTAGAGAAGAGAAATCGTTGAAGAAGATGTACAACTTACCTGAATGTGAGTAGCCAATAGTCATATCAGTTGTATGACAATATTTTTCGAAACATTGCATCAATTATTCATGGCACTTTTTTTTTTTACATGTTTTCAAAGATAACAACGTGATTCACCTTATCACATCTAATTAAAAATCACAAAAATACAATAAACAATGTACCGACTGATGGTATATTATCATCAATATTTCAAGAAAAATTCATTCGGATGAAGGCTCGGCCTTCAGGAATGTGCAATTACTATTGTATTCAATTTCTGTGACGTGCCCGTTAAAAATACGTAAAATGGCTCGTCATAAGTAATTTCCATCCTCTATTTCTTTAATGTTTCTGAACCATTCAGCAGAACATTTTTCTCCTTACAGAAGAGTTATGACGCAATCTGCTTGATCAACATATGGTGAATGACTGTATTTTCGATACATATATATATATATATATATATATATGTCATAATCGTACAATCAGGTTGAGAACAAGTAAATACTTGGACAAGATTCACACTCAATAATAATGCAATAGAATAAACATATAAGATTGTTGTAGAAATGACAGACGAGCGTCGTAATCCGATCGACAAAAAAATTCTCTATGCTGGAACAAAAGTCGTTGAATTTTCTCCTGGTACCAAGGTATATTAGATACATACATCAGTTTTAAATTCTTCATTTCACTCATCAAATGAATTTGAGAAATAGGTTATTTTCCACTTCACAACACGCAAATGTGATGATGAAAGGACTGTTATCGATGACAGTAGGAAATTGGGACAGCCGATGGAACTGGTATTGGGGAAAAAATTTAAATTAGAGGTATGGGAAGTAATTGTGCAACAAATGGCTGTGAATGAAGTGAGCCAATTCATTGTGGACAAAAGTGTAAGTACTTTATATTTTCTCTCGCAATCGATTAGAACGTTGCGCGGTTAATGATGAATTAATATCTGTCTTTTTTTTTCTTTGTCATAGCTAGTTTCATCATATCCATTTGTGTCTAAAACTTTGAGGGAGGCTAATAAACCCAAGTCTGAGAAACCAAGACGTCACTGTTGTGGAGTTACTCTGCAGAATGAAGGGGTTGGATATCCTGATTTGAATGAACTGCTTAAGGCTCCACAACCTCTAGAATTCACAATTGGTTAATACTAGATTAATTCGTTTCGTATTCCATTAGTTGATTGAATCTGAATTGTTTCAATGAGATGCAACCAGGTTTAATGAATGATAGTTTTGTTTTTTAGAATTACTCGAAGTTATTCACCCAAATGAATATGAGAAAGAATCATGGCAAATGACAGAGGATGAAAAACTCAAGAACATTCCAATACTTCGGGAAAAGGGAAATAAGCTATTCAAGGAGAAGGATTACAAGGCAGCTTCCGATACGTATGCTAGTGCGATAGGAGTTCTTGAGCAACTTATGCTTGCGTGAGTCTTTACAATTGGGCGGAGGCATTCATGTTATTATAGATCATTCAACTATAATTTATGTACATGAAATCTATCTTCACAGGGAGAAGCCACGAGATGAAGAATGGTCACGACTAAATGAAATGAAAATTCCTCTACTTCTCAATTATTCTCAATGTAAATTATTAAACAAAGAATATTATGCCGTTATTGAACATTGCACATCAGTGTTGGAGATTGAACCAGGTAATATTTGAATTCATACATCAAAATCTATGAATTTCGATATATATTCAATACAACACTATTGTTGAAGATAATGTGAAAGCCCTTTACCGTCGAGGCAAAGCTCATATTGGAGCGTGGAATGACATGGAAGCTAGTCGAGATCTCAAGAAGGCTGTTGAATTGGATCCAAGTTTACGTGCAATTGTTGACAAGGAACTTCAAACCTTATCAATTGCTATGAAGCAAAAAGACGAGTCCCAGAAAAAATCATATGCCCAGATGTTTTCTTCGTAAATTCCAATGGCAGTGATCTTGATAACATGAATCTTGATCATAGAGAGAAATCATATACATGCGAGTATATATCCATAGAAAATGGAATTGATTATTATAAACTGATTGAAACTTATGCTAAGTATATAGAAGTGATTGTATGTTAAGTAGTGGCTACTGTGGAAGATTTCTGTATAGGATTGAGTCCCATACAGTTATACATAAATATAATATATATAACATCAAAGAAAAAAGGATGTAGCTTCCTCAATATTCTTCATTACTGAGAAAAATGCTGGAGGGAAAAATTCAATGCCAAAAATGTGATATATTTGAATAAAATTAACTTAATTTCATGAGATAAAATTATCATTAAAAATGATATATTTGAATATTGTTTATAGTTTGAAGAGAATTATCTAGTACGGCCCTCTGTGATTTTTTTCTAATCATTATTTAAGAGTACACGAACACGAATACAAATTGTGGCGGCACTCAAATCCCTGGTTACACATTGCCTACAGGTGGCGCGCTTTCGATATTAAAATGGCTGAAAATTGATTTTCATTGGATTATACATTTGAGTCCTTTATTTATTGTAATGGTAATTATCAATAGCTCGATATTATCATTGTATTTTTCAATGTTCAATTCACATAATATGTCATAATTGAACGAGGAAATACTGAATTATGTAAGATATTCCAGATGTTTATTAAATTTAAGCAATTTGTTTGACATAAAAGCGTTGACGAGGACGCTTCAATGTATCATATATTTATGTGAACATCAGAATGTTTTGTCAAGTTTGGGTCGAGTCGGACTTTCAGGGTCCATCAAAAAAAGCCAACAAAGTGGAGCACAAATGTGTTTTGTGTGAGGCAGAGTTAGAAAGTAAAGAAGCTCTGCAACAGCATTTTAGGTATGTAAGTCAATTGACTGTGTCATATGTTCCTTTCCTAAAACATTTGAAAATCATGAAGGAATTTGTGGGTTACTGATTTTTTGTATTCTCATTTAATAGGAAACATGCGAATAAAGAGATTGATGGACGTGGTAAACCACAGGGAACTGCTAAACCTACTGCGAAGTCCGATGCAAGATGCGATATTTGTGGACGAAATTTTGAATCTATTACCGCAACAATACGACACAGATTCAAGATGCATCCCAACTCACCAACTAAATTTTACTGCAATTATTGCGGCATGCAATTCCCGTTAGAGGTATGATATTTATGATAAATTTTAGAATCAAATTGAATCATGTTTGCTGTTGTTCGAAAGTTCATGTTTATTTAGTTATTTTGATTTTGCAGACACATAGAGATTCTCATATGACAACGCATGATCCAGCTGAAAGTACCAAGACAGAAGACCACAAGAATTGTGAAGAATGTAATATAACATTCTATAATTGTAAAGCGTTAAATTATCATTACAAATCCATTCATAAAAGGTAATGATATTTATACATGCACACAGTGTTTGTACTCAGTGAACTTCACGATCATATAATGTACTTTGTGTGATGTTGAATTTGAATTTTATTGCTTACAGAATGGTACATATATTTCAGCCAATAGCCACACCACCACCGAGCAATAAAATTAAAGTGAACTCCATGAATGATGCTCTCAGTGTGTATTATTGCCATTTATGCGGTGTTGAATATGTTGTAAAATTCAATCTGCAACAGCATTTGGAGAAGGTTCATACGCAGGAAGAGAGAGAATCTGTCCCTGAGGATTTGATCAAGTGTACAATGTGTGCTGCACTATTCTGCAGTAAGAAAGCGTATGATGTGCATAATAGCTATCATCAACCTGATGATCTATATGTTACATCTGAAGAACAGAGATTACAGACAATCACGAAAATAGATCAAGATTTCGATATTCGTCGAGTGAAGCCACGTGCGGAAAAGTATATTCCAAAGACAGTTGTAAAAAGATCGACGAAACGACGGAAAGTTACGGAGCCATGTTTCTCGAAGGTTACCGTCAAAGAGGAACATCAACCATCATCGAATGATGACGATGAAGATGATGAAACTTTAGAGAAACAAGACTGCACCAGTGACTCAGAGAGTGATATTCCTTTGATTCAAAGGCTTGAATCAAGCTAGAAAAAGGAAGTTCAATAAACTCTAGGAGTGATTCTCAATGTGGAAATTAATGTTGGTACAGTTCTCACTGTTATCAGTATTAAAATAGTGATGAAAATTTGGTTATGAAGATATCGATAGACAGATTAAATGGGATTATGCGATATTCTGAGACATCAAAAAAAAGATGCTTTTTTTTTTGGTTGAATTCTCATGAGAGTTTCGCTCCCAATTGGATGTTCGACTTTCATCACTTGCCTTTACGTAATTTATTATGGTATGTTGGATTTGTGGTCAGGAAGAAAAATAGACTTCGCTTTTTCAACAATAAAATAGAAACTTATTATGGATTAATTTACAAAATATTCTGTTTATTAATTTCATTCGATCGCGGAGAGTATAAATTGTCCTAGACGGACTGTTCAAGTGAAACAAGCAAGTGGTACATGGATGACTTTATGAATGAAGTGAAAAAACACTTCAAGTATGCAACCACTACAGTGTGGATTTCACATCATCAAAACAAAATAAAATTCTAAAATCAAATCGGCTGAATCAGATAAATTCAGATCAAATCACCGAAGAGACGACAATTCTCTTGCACCTTATCCATAATCATGAATTTATCCCATAATACGATAACTCAAATTTCAATTGATCCATTCAAATCTAAGGAAACTTCCTGCAATCACATGCAGTGATCTCCTTTAACACAAAATGTTGGAAAATTAATCAAAATTGATCATTATAACAAATTCTAATTCGTTTTCCTTTGCTTTCTCGTAGTAAATAGAAAATCAACATTCACTCAAATAATTTAAAAATATTGAATTCAAAGTTGAAATTATTCAAATACACATTATATGAAAAGTTTGTCTCTCTCTTACATCCATGAGAATGCCTATGGTTCCATCTCTCTCTTTGTAACTCGTGCACCATCAATAAGACATAGACAAGTGCAGTGCTGTCATCTCACAATACTTCTGCAGATTCCGAAAACCACAAAGTAAAGTTATCGAGCTGAATGAGTCCACTTTATTGAATGCCATTATTATTAATAGATGGCGTCAAGTATTTCCGGCACTTCGCGGAAACATCTTGAGCGCCATTTTGTCTTTCACTATTACGGGTTATGCCGTATTGGTGAGAGTGTGTATATACCCCGAAATCTTTGGGTTGCCGTTTGTAATTTATCTATATATAACTAATTTATTCAATAATTCTATCAAATAATAACTAGTTTGTTATAGTTAAACTTCAACGTGAAACGCAATGGGTCGGAAAAAGAAGAAGCAATCGAGGCCGTGGTGCTGGTATCCTTTTCCATTTAATTTATCATTCATTGTAGTAGTCTGAATTTACGTAACTGCATTTTTTTATGTCCTGTTCATGCGTAGATGTTTGCCATTTCATAACCAAAAAAGAAACACGGCAAAAAAAATTACATTCTTCAATACATGAAATATTCAGTCATATTTGGAAATCTCACAAATATTCCATGTAAATATTTGATTTGACGATGATAAATCACGGGCAATATTGTACATATACTTTGTCATTTCTGAAGTTTTATAAATCGAGGTTTTATATCGACGAGGTTGATCAATTGTCAACATTTCTCTTCGATGATTGGATTTATCGATTTGTTATGATTTTCTAGATGAAAAGTTATTGTATAAATAGAATGGTGAACATGTGAATTTTGTTCTACCTTAATTTCCAATATTAGGTATTGCAATCGTGAATTTGATGATGAGAAAATTTTAATCCAACATCAAAAGGCAAAACATTTTAAATGCCATATTTGTCACAAAAAATTATATACAGGACCAGGATTGAGTATACATTGTATGCAGGTAATGATTCGTGGATATTTGATACATCTTATGAATGATTTGTGATTATTAGTTGTGAATTCAATGTGACCGGTAATTAACAACTTCTTTTCTCTCAGGTGCACAAAGAAGCAATCGATAAAGTACCTAATTCGTTGCCAAATCGTAGCAATATAGAGATAGAAATCTATGGAATGGAAGGTATTCCACCAAACGATGCAAAAGAGCACGAGAGATTAAGAAATGGTGGTAGACCAGGATCTCCAAGTTCCGGTGAAGATGAGCCGGCACAGAAAAAACAAAAACCTGAAGGTTTATTAGGTTCGGCACCTGGTGCAATGTCTACCGGACAAGCTATGATGCCTGGCATGATGCAAGGAATGCAAGGACACCCGGGAATGCCGCAGATGGGTCAATATCCACCTCCAATGCATCATATGATGGGACCATTAGGGCATGTAGGCCCGCCATTCATGCAAGGGTAATAATTATACTTTTGTTAGACAAGAAGTCAATAATAATTAGCATGATAAAAATGAGATAATTACGAACTTGATGAATCACTAAGAGAATCGGAGTTATAAGTGACGCATCCTTAACATTTGCAAGAGATAA
Source organism: Meteorus colon (assembly GCA_030523085.1). NCBI lineage: Eukaryota > Metazoa > Arthropoda > Insecta > Hymenoptera > Braconidae > Meteorus > Meteorus colon. The sequence continues at coordinate 188,776 of JAPYZH010000111.1, read as the reverse complement.
CTTTCTTTTATTTCAAAATAAGATGTACTGTTGAATGTATTCACAACTCCGATATAAGTAGTAGTTTCACACCTCATGACACAAATCGTGGCAACTAAATGCAGTTTTTAGTCAGTGTAAATTACTAAGAGTCCTTTTCTACACAAGGACCTGAATTGAATCGCTTTACATAAATATTCTATTTTTCATTTATTGCAGTATGATGCCGGGTATGCCGGGATTGCCACCAAGCATGCAGCCCCCAGTGTCTGGTTCGTCAGTACCATCGAGGCCGCTTTTTCCCGCGGTAGTATCTACTGCAGCGACCTCGACCTCAAATTCAACGCCATTGGGTACGGACTTTAAACCCATCACGTCTATAGCTGGCGGATCAATAGGTCCGGTGAAACCGACATTTCCAGCATATGGTGGTAGTAATGATAGTGCAGCATTGAATAACACGTCCGGTAGTGATCAAAAAGTAAATTTAATTGCCACAACGGGCGCAGCAAGCAAAATTATACATCCACCTGAAGATCTCAGTCTTGTGAGTTTGAATTGCGATTGATTATCATGTGGAAAATATTTTTTCTCAGAATTCATTCGAGTAGCAACTTATTGATGAATGTATATTTTTAAACATAGGAGGAAATTCGGGCACGATTACCAAAGTATCAGCGTCGTCAAAACGATGATACGAATCGCAATATAGATGCAGCATCGCAACAAGCAAATGCCATGCATCAGCAACATCAACAGCATCAACAACATCAACAACATCAACAACATCAACAACATCAACAACAACAGCAGCAGCAACAACAGCAACAACAACAACAACAACAGCAGCAACAGCAGCAGCACCAGCAACAACAACAAGCAGCACAGCAGCATCATCAACAGGCCGCGGCAGCCGTAAGTGCGGCCGCTGCATTTCAGGATCAACAACAACGCCAACAAGCAGCTTTAAGTGCACTTCAGCAACAACAACGTTTTCAAAGACCGCCGCAAGCAATGATGATGCCAGCATCAGCTGCAATACCAGTATCGTCTGTTGCACTTATGGCACCATTGATGCGACCAACAATGACACTCGCAGCACCTGCTCTTATTCATGGAGGTAACATGATGCGACCGCCCCCCATGGGCCTACCACCAGGTAAGTCTCCCTCATGTAATTGTCACATAAAAAATAATTTCGGAGATTCTGTGAAACAAAATAATGTCACTCTCCACGTATGATCATTGATTGCGAGTGTGTGCATGTTTAAATCTGAAGTCATACTGATAAAATTTGATGTCATTGGTTCGGTTCATTCAGTTATTGAATTGGAATTTATTTTTGTTTTTCCAACTCGTTGCAGAATTATCTCCAACATCATCAAATCGAATCCGTTCTATTTTCTTCTTGGAATTTCAATGAAAAAATTCTCATTCTTTCGTACATTTGCATTGAATATTCATGCAGTATCATTCATTGATTACAAAATAGTATGTGAATCACGTTATGTACTTTATCATGAGTAAAATCGCAACAATGAAAGTATAAATGTGAGGGTGAAAAGAGAGAAAAAGTGATAGCATGATTGAGTATATGAGTGGGGGCATTTACCGCATTTCAAATAAACATCACAAAAATTGGAATTAAACTAGAAAATATTATAACTTGATATTCTTGGCGAATTCAATGTTTCATGTATATGAGCAAAATGTTCAATTTTCGAATTCGGAATGGCACATGTAAAAAAATTTTTAATGACGAAGGAAGCGTGATTCTGTCATACTTTTTGTTTTGACGTTTTAACGGTGCGTTTGCAGGCCGCCCAGTCACTCCTTGGTGAGTGTTGAACGAAGCTACTCTGGTTACTAAAAACGTGTTTTATTCTGAAGTTCAACAAGGTTGGTCCTTAGCAAATAGCATGAGGTGACGTGGCCTATTATATCTCATATTGTTATTTACAATTCATTACTATTATTACATCTTCATTCAATCATCGTACTGATTCAATCTCACCAGTTGCATTTGATTTCCTTTCTCTTGTCGCCACTCACTTTATATATTATTGAAGGAAGAAGAAGTGAGTCGAGCGGTCTCATAAAATATTGATTAATGTATATCGAATAATAGAATAATGTTTCACTGAGAAAAAAGAGACAGCGCATGGCCACTCGATTCGACATTTAATTACACGCACACTTTTTGTTTGCTAATTCGTCTTCCGTTTGGAATTCTTACGTTATGTTTAGCTTTTTTACTTGCTGTTTTTGTCCACTGTTATTTTCCATTTATTCATTTCTTTTCTCATTTTACCTGGGTATAATCGTTGATGATTACTACAATATTTTATCACATCTTTTTTTTCCCACTGTCCGCGTTTTTTCTGACACAAATATCATAACTATCTATCAGTATTTTTTTTTCTTTAGCTTGGAATCCTGGTGTTGTGTTTGGAAACTATATAGTAGATGAACGCTTTTTTTTTACTATCGTTTGATATGATGAGCACGGGTAACCAAAAAAACATGAATCATTCAAATATGGGAGAATTATTGCATATTAATGGAACCAATCGTTATGAAGTGAACAGTATACAGTTGTCTATATTGCTTTCTTTCATTTTCTTCCTTATTCATCATAATGACAACAGTCCTTTGAGTTGTCATCTAAAACAATCCACATGAGTTGTGTGTTTTGATAGTACGCGTGAAAATGCCCTAACTATCATCTTTATATGCTCTGCTCCAACGTTGCTTTCCTATTTGATTGAAGTTTAGACAGATGGAAATAGAAATTTCAAACCTCAGATCAATTAGTAACAATTTTCATTCTCTCGCCATGAAAAATGGCAGAAAGTCGCATGAAAAATGTTCTTTTTGTCTTGATCTACGATAAATTTAGAAAATCATGAGAGAGATTTTATCGCGCTTTGGATGAAACAAATCCACTAATTGGATCAACCGACGAATAATAATGCATTACAATTTCCAATATTATCCACGGACTAAAAAATTGACATGACTAATCGTAAGAATTAATTCATTGGTGCGTACAATTTCATGATTGTAGTCGCACGATATATTCAATACAAATAGATGCATCTAAAACAGTGTTGGAAACGGAGCAGGAACGCTAAAGAAGATAAAGGGCCGGATAGAGACCATGATAGGGTTGCATTTCACTGTGTGTGCGTATGTGTGATTAGAAGTGTGAAGAAGAAAGTGGCAGGCACGTGAGAAAGAGAGTGAACATGTAAGAACGAAAGGGAGAGAGAGTGAGAGAGCAAATGAAGAATAAAACATATTCAATAAGGAAAAAAAAAGGAAAAAAGTACGGTACGTTATCTAAGATACATTGGCAATTACGAATGTAATCTAACGTATCATAATCACACTGTATGTAACATTAGCTTCTGTGTCACAAAAATGATTTAGATTATTCGCGCTGACCGACAGTAAGTAAACGAGTTTTTCACAGTATCCAAATTATACTAATTATTTTTCTATAATTTGAAATAGTTCGACGTGCTGGGCGGGATGAGGAATGGCACATTAAGAAAAAGATGAGAATATCGAGATTCGGGTGACAGACGAATGAGTCGAAATCGATTAAGTGAAAAAAGAAGTTTGTTCATTAATAATTTTATTTTTTTGGTGTGATAGCACGTTTCTCTATCAATCTGTTGTGGATTATTGTAATGTTTATGTCGCACCACATGCATGCTGAACGTCTCAAATAGAATAATTTTTTTTTTATTCATTACTTATTTTGTTCGAAACGAAATTATGCTTTGATTGACTATGACGTTGAGTAGATAATGTAAGTGAGAAACTTGATACATCATGTTTGATTCGTTACCTTTGCAATGAACAAACGAAAACTTTATGATATTTAATACATTTGTAAAAGTTTTCATTCCGAACTAGTTCTGAATAATTACAATCAGTGTGACAAGGAGTAATTGATTTTTGAGTTCTGCGTTAGATAAGAAACAAATCCATTGATACCTCTACTTTTGGTGGTTGGAGGGTGAAAGAATGAGGCGTCAGGTTTGGATTTGGTATAATCAATAAATGAAATGCGATCGCGGCTGTCACCTGAGGACTCATCCCGCCTCACAGCAGTTAATTAAATTTATAACTGAAATTAATCGATGAAAAAAAAACTTGATGCAAATAATGAATAATCATAATGTTAAAACCAGTGGAATGAATGATTGATTGACCGGAAAATCGGTTTATGATTGAGTTTGCATAAATGATAATTATCTTTAAAATCGTGTAAGAAATAAGCGTGACGTAAGTATTCAAATAAGAATATGTACATGAAAAAAGAAGCCTTTGTATTGTACATTGTTGTAATATGGGAGAAGTATATAACTTGCGTTGCTTGGGGCCAAAAATTAAAAATTTAAAAATATAATCTCAGCACAATGCTAATTGTTGTTTGTCGAATTGCAGGTATGATTGGGGCTCTGCCCCCTGGTGCGATGCATCCAGCATTCGCAACACCCATGGGATTCCCCGGCGGGCCAATGTTGGCACCAATGATGCATCCACGCTTCAGATGATCACCTTCGACGGACGGGCCCAATCCACCATTGCATTTTGTGCTCTGGGCTCGCCCCTAGCCCTGACAAAAATGACAAAAAAAAGATCAAACAAGTCATGCGGTGTCCAGAACGATTAATGAAGAGGAAAAATGTTAGATATCTCAAGGGCCATCAACAAATACCGATGAAACAAGATTCTACACATCAACGCATCAACGTCAGATGTTCAGCTTCCACGAAGTTAACATGAAGTTAGCAAAAAAATTTGTTTTTTTTTAATTTCATAATATTGTTATTCACATTTCACGTAAAATACGACAGCATATTAGTTGAAGTTACTTCTTGATACGCTACGAGAAAAAAAAAATAATGCGTATCAAGAAGTTTTTTCTCAAATTAATGGCCCAAATCCACAGGGTGTCCTCGTGAAAAAAATGAACAATATCACGCGTGATAGAAAAAAAAAAAGAAAAAAAATAATAATCCGAATTAGGTGGCGCTTCACGCTGCCGCTATAGCTTCACGGGCGTCGTTTGGTCCGTTTTGTAACACTTAGTCTCGATATTGTAATTATATCCACAGTTAAATTCTGAAGCAATTGTTAATATTTTTTTTTTTATTTATTTAATAATTCTTTTCTTTCTCGATCGATTGTAGGACGCATTTTATGAGAGGTGGAAATGATAGGAAGAGGGAGAATGAGGGCGAGGGCGGGAGAGAGTGAAAATGAAAAAAATAAGCTCTTCGCACTCCCCTTGAGACTCTCAAATGCGTGACTCATAGCTGCAGCGTGGAGGTTTCGGTTGCCTCAGGTTAGTCTGTCGAATAAAAAACGAAGAAATTTTTAATTTGCCAAGTACGGGCATGTACAATCGGCTCCTGGATTTCAACCACGGTGTAGAAATTTTTATCATTAATGAAAAAGAAAATAAACAATGAAACAGAATACTCCATGGTCGATTTCCACGGTCCGTGTGAGCATTGCCTACTTTTTTTGTTTTTAATTTCTCACAAGGAACGTGTTGGCGACGCATGAGTGAGTGGTAAGTACGGAAAGGTGCTTACAAAAAATAAAGAGAGAACGAAAAAGTTGAAAATCAGAAAAGATTGGACACTTAGCTCTGTATACTCTATTCACGCCGTTTAGATTCACTCAATATAGTACTTTTTTCCCCGTTTATTATTAACGAATTCCCAAACGACTCAGCTTATCGAGGTTTTCTTTCTTCTTATTGTTCTTTCACCTTATATCTTCTTGACTTAACACATAAATAGGATCGATTGAACATACATAATGTAAATTTAACGTCACTAAATTGTGATTGATTGGACGCAAACATTCTTCCCCGGATTCTCACTTGCGATTCAAAATGGCTATCAGAAAAAAAATGAAAATTATAATATTGCTGCATTTTCGCATTTGGTGAATTCAAAATTTTCACTGTATATCTTGACGATCATTAGAATTGAATTAAATCTTTTGCTATAATGAAATCTCGAATTCATATCTCTCTCATGATCTCCTCTACTATTTTCCTGGACAATATTCTTCATAACTTCGTCTATCTATTTTCAATTTCTACGTTTCCATTCGATTTTTGCCTCCATTTATAATGATAATATTGATTGAAATGTTGAAGCACACACAATACTGTCATTACTACGCAAACATCAATAACCGTGCTGCGAACACGTGTACGTACCAAATCTACGCATTGTTATAATACTATACCTGATTTTCATGAATTGTCTTTCTGAATTATTATAATGTGGAAATATATGAATTCCAATTTGATATATAAAAATTGGATTGATTAACTTCAACATATCTTCACAAAAGTGACAGGAATTCAGAAAGACAGTTTCTGATTAAATAATTTGACATGTAGAACGTTCTATTATTCAGTGAGTGTCATATTATCGACTGTTTAGAATTAAAAAGAAACATTTTGGGACAAAGGGGCGTAGCTCAAAACATTGTGGGAAAAAATTTGAGATGAGGCATCAAAATTTTGAAATTTGGTTATTGCTATAACAACTAGATAGTTTATGAATATCTGTCTCGGGGGGATCTCAATGAATTCCCAAAATGGATGGGCGATTGCCACATATTGTTTCAACCAATCACAGCTACCACCGCTGTTGGACCTTTTCGGTCCCTTGCCTGAAGGCAGGCGATTGTTTGGACCTACCGTCATCATGACGTTGAATTCCTATGAATCTCATTTATGTCTTATTCATCAAGAAACATTAGTGTTATATTAAACTTTTCTTCATCTATCGTAATTATCGTCGAAGATGGGAATTCGAAAGTATTTGATTATTCTGAGGTTTATAAGTATTCGTGGAAAGGCGACGTTGAAATTGTGATTCATGTGAGATTCGACGAAGTGAACGAGTGGCTGGACCGAGAAACAATATTAAACATTCAATTAAGAGTTGACGAGAATTCGTTATTAACCGGCCCAACGATTGTATCTTCACTTCTGATTCGGAAATTGTCCTCCTCAATAAAAACTCTCTGGCTTCTATTAATCATTGAAATTATTTGATTTATAAATATATATATATACATATATATATATATTGAACTGGAAAAAGTGAAAATTCTTCCCAATTATTGACATGAACCATTTTATTTTTTAGTGATGAATAATTTATTTATGAGGATGGTGATTCTCTTGAAAAGTGCAATCGTTTGGTGAATGCCTAGCTGAGTCTGTGTGTATTATCGATATAATTATATGCCTGAATAGTTGATATGGTGATGACTTCACAATGGGAAACAATGTGTATTGTGGACACCCTATTAATGTGCTTTCATACATACATATATACATGAATATTTATATTCGGATATTGAGAAAATTCAAAAAAGAATAATGAGCAAAAGTGTTGACTGGATTAATTTATTTTTTTTTTCGTCAACTAAGCTTACTCTCTTCACATCCTGGGTGTATTCTGTTATTCATTACGACCGTTTTTTTTTTTTCTACTCATTTGGTACAAAAAAAATTGTGATGGGATCTCACAGTAGCACTACTTTACAAAATTGTTATTTTCAGCAAGGACACGTGTGGCAGCGTCCCGAAAATGATAAAAAAATTACAATCACGTTCACATGTATATTGATGCGTCCGTTTTAAATAAAGAGAAACAATTAGAATTGAGTGAAATGTCTGGTATGTTGGTCAGAGATGTGGCCATTGCATTCTTCAATGAGAAAATAAAATATTTATAAGTTATAATGAATGTTGCATGTAATGGCCGATCTCTTACTTGCTTTGGTTGTTTATTCAATACCCCATTATCCAGTTATCCATTGTCGAAAAAAATATCGAAGGAAACTATACATTGTAAGTTCATATTGCCTGGAGTGAAAATATCAACGACATTCAGAACAATGATGAATTCATTATGCGTATTTTCTTGTTAATGTATGCTTGGTTTTTCAGCAATGTGCATATTTTTCGCCTCGCTACTAAATAACTGCCTACATTACATTTTTGTTTTTTAATTAAAACAAGAGTGCATGTCAAAAGATGCTGAGTTGGAGTTGTATGACGGGTGTAACGACGAAATATGGAAGAAGCGAGACGTAATCCATCAGGTTTATGGAACGTATGTGGCACATGTGACTGGTCAGATGGACCACGCATCATAATTACGCCATGCACGACATATATACATATGTATGTCACCTGTCTGAACATATTTCAGTGTCTTCTTCAATTATCGCAGCACTATTGTCATTGTTATGAACACGTATTACGAAAATTACTTGAGATATATACAAATATATACGTTTAATAGTGCATGAATATTTAATGCAGTGTATCAACACTGTAAATTATGTTCATGAAATTTTTACGTATTAGATGCAGCTGTTTCAGTTTCTAAAATCGACAAATTATATAGTGAATCGAAATAAATTATTACTCACATTCATGTTGAAAATGTTTATGAACAATTCTGTACGATCGCGTGTGAATGCGCGAATATTAGATGAGGTGAGTTTGTCATTTTTATGGTGAATAGGGTGGACTACGATTTGCATTGTATGACGTGTAGTCATTATTGAACGATGTAATCGGTATTGCAAGGCTGTAGTTCAAACGACATAGATACATACAAACATGCGTGTGTGGTGTATCTGTCGAGTGTATACAGCTTGAGTTTACGTCTAAAAAATTTATACAGCACGTGCCAGGAATTTACTTTCAAATGGGCGTTTATAGTAGATTTCGATTATCATTTTTCTGTCTGAGCTTTTCATTATCTCTCTACCGTTTGTGATAGACATATTGTCACGAAGGTATTGATAAGCTTGATGTCATGATACTGATTGTAGTTTGAATTAAATATTGAAAAGAGTGCATCCTAAATAAAATTCGCATTGCCAATGATATAAAGAAATGAATATGTTTCATGAATGGAGAAACTCATTGTACTATTTATAATGAATTCATTTTATTTCATGAGGCAAGTGAATAATTATGTAAAATTGTTTGCGTCGAATTAGGTTCAACCGTAAAGTATCGTCTCTTGAATCTCGATGTGTATAGATTGAGTCATCAATGTATTCTTGAAATGTGTGATTTCATTATTTCTGGTACGATGTGTAGAATTCGTTAGTTACCATTGAATTTGTATTCTATTATCAAAGATTAATTTTCTCATTGTATTGAAACAAATGGATGTTAATTGTGTATTTTTTAATTCACTAGTACAGGTTCAAATTGATTTGGTTTGGCGCAACGTGATTTTTTAATATCCATCGTCCAACAACGCCCATTTAACCGACATCCAATTTAGCTGTGCAAATTTTTTTCTATTACTGTTCCCCCGATACCCCCTACGGTCGTCTCAATACTGACTGCACAGAGATTTCGCCCATTTTTTTTTGTTTCTGGCACGAGTCGATCACCATCGGAGATTTCAAGTTGAAAAAAAGCAATTATCCAAGGGCTGATCTAATTAATTGTTCAGTTTTATATTGAAATGTACAGCGGTTGGAGCACGCGCGCATTGCCAACGAGAAGTCGCGCTTCGTGTTGGCGTTGATTGACTTTTTTTTCTCGTATTAATTGCAAATGTCAATCGGCGAAATAAATATCGCCTTTTATAATTGAAAATATCAAGCGGGAGAACGATCAATATTCTTGAAATTAGTTGGTATCGCTGATTCTTTTTTGGGTTTGAAGATTCTGAAAAACGAATATTAATCATGCTATTCTACTTGAGGAGAATCTTATAATAATCATTTTCACAAGTTCTACAATCATGCGTATTCATTATTGAACTGATTCCGGGAGATGCTGAAATGATTTTCAGAATCCAATTGTATTTCTGTTTGATAGTAATCCATTCGCTCATTAACAAACGAAATTTCTCATAAATGTTTGCAAGATAAATTAGTAGTGCCTATACGGATACTTAATTTCCCACGATGAAATAGGTTACTTTTGGGTCGAACAGAATATCCAAACAATCAGAATCACAAGAGAGATACATCCCTTCAGGCCAGCAGTCTCCGATAACACGAATGCAATTACTGGCTAGACTATAATCACCAAGGGATAATTAAAGCGGTACGAAAGATGAACGATATCGGCTGTCGCTCGTTAGTCCACAGTTTTGCTATCTCCATTCCACCACGATCTTGTAGTTTGCGCGCCAATACATTCTACATACAATGATATACATTCGCACCTCGCACATTTGCTCACTCTCTGTTTTTCAATGTGGCTGTTACAATATACAACAAATTGCATGCTCTCATTAATGAATTCTAACAAACGATAGAAACTCAGTCACAGTTTTCATATTGAAATTTTGTATTTGATATATATCGTGGGATTACAATACTGAAATAACATCTGTCGATGATGGAATAGTAATCCAGTGAGTTGTGTATACAGGAGAGCACTGGAAACTATGCGACAAGAAGAAGCAAAATACGAAATATGAACCTAACTAACTTTAATTTGAACAGAATCAAATGATGAGAATCATGAAAATCATGTGATACTGATGCATGGCCAATAAACATCTAAAATTCCCGCAATGAGTCAATCTCATATAATAGATCATTCTGAATTTAGTACTTTCTCTATATGAAAAGTGTCTCGGAAGTGGAAATCTCAGTCATCAGAATGTTAAAAGACGATTATAGAATAAAAGAGAATGAAGTAATAGATATATAGATGAGAGATGCTGGATTCTAAGTCGTTAGAGATTACTACATACAGATAGAATGAAAGGATAAAAAAAACGAAGAGTGATAAAATTTTTGGTCTCTTTCCCACAAGAACATAACGAAAAGATGAGTGCAAAGCACTTTTACGATTCATGTGTGGTGAAAATCAACGAAAGTGTACTATACAGATATATATCGAGTGATGGTTGTGGGTTAGAATGTTCGTATTTTTCTAGTGGCATGTGGAACACTCCACCCCTTCGGCGATTTGATCGCAGACAATCCATCGCCAACGTAGTGAACACGGGACAGGCGTGGCCACTATACTCGTTTCGGAAAATCGGTGGCTTTGAAAACGTTCGAAAGAAAAAAAGAGAAAAAAATTCGGACTGGAAAATGAGACAAATCCCTCGAACGATTGTGAGAGGGATGGGTGCAGTAACTGTAGATAGGGGGAGGCATCGAGGGTGAGAAAAATCAAGAGGTCGCATTGGTAGCGTTAGTTGTAGAAGGCGAATGGGATGATGATGATGATGGTGGTGGTGGTAACAGTAATAGCAGTGGAATGAAGTGACTTGTGAGAAAAAAACAATGGTCATAAAATTGGAAAGGTATTTACGTTGTAATGATTTCGGTTTCGCTGATTATATTATCGGGGAAAGGGAACATATAATCAGATTAGCAAATTTATTTCCCAGTGCATTGGATTTGTCGACAGTAAACATGATGAATAATTATAGAGTATCATATCGACTGTGTTATGGTTCCAACGAATTTGGAACATGAAATTTGAAGGCTTCAATAAATGTTTGCACCAAAGTTGCAAACATTTTTGCAAACAATTTTTTTTTGATTCCACGCATTATCTTGTTCAACATTCGAGTATATGAGTTTCTTTTTTATATACATACTCATACATACACAGTGTGCATCTCTTTCTCTCCATTCTGTGTTGACTAGTTCTCTATATATACGATTGAACGCGACTTGCTGACTTTGGGTGCCATCATTTTACGAATGAGATTACCTCGCTTAAAGCTTTCACCTCTATTCCCGCAGCAAGATGTTGCGATCAGTTGCCAAATGGGAATCCAATATGCGCATGAGGGGAAATGGTTATATCGTTGGTAGAAAATCGATTGAGAGCTTTGAACACACATCCAATAAATAAAATCATTGGTTTGGGCAATGTCATTCTATTTTATTATTATCGCATGACAAGAAGAGAATGAAGAATTTTTTATGCAAAAAGACTAGAGAGATCAGGAGTGAATATAATTAATGGAAATTGACGATAGCAAGACCTGATCAATCTGATTTGTGACGAGTGCAAATAGAATAAATTTGAATTATGATGAAAATTCACTGGACACAATATGAGTATCACAATAAGTAGCCATTCGTCTTTTATTTTCAATTTAAAAAGAAGAAATGGTGCTTTGAGGCCACTATTATATAAAGTGGGGGAATAATTATATTCCGCACTGTACAAAGTTGTATCTTATTGCTATTTTTTCCATGATGTCCAGTATTATATAAAGGTTGAATTATTCGCAACTGTTTCTTATATATATACATAGTGTATCTTTGCTGTTGATGTGTCCTATTCCATCCCTTCGTAAACTCCTCTGTGCAGTGGTCTCATTGCTATTTCAAAACCACTATATATTTCCATCCCCTTCTAACGTTATTCAGGATTTGGATTAAACCATGTAGTTCTCCGCTCTGCATTTGCGACTGACTATACTTCTCCGCCCCCTTCCGAACGGGACTTGTCTCTCTTTTATTGATGGGTCGTGAAGGAAACCGATAAAAAAACATATGAGCTAAAAAAACCAACAACGGAATTATTTGTTGGAATCGTGAATGAAGGAAATCTGCAACAGAAGTTGGAAGAATGTACTTTGGAAGAAGATAAATTTGATTGTTGATTATTTTATATATTCTTTTGTACGATGAGTGGGCGAATAGTTTGGATACTTTGGAAAAATTGTGTTTCGCACCAACAGAAATTAATATCAATTCCTCTATTCTTAACTTTATTGTAACAATCGTTAGTTTAGAATTACAATGAATAATAAAGTTACAATTAATATTGTCAGTTAGTTAATTCATTCACAATACTTTGTAGAATTCATCCAAAGAATATAAATAATATTTTTCTTATGCACACAAAAGTATTTGAATAGAGTTTGTTTGGAAGTTTATCGTAAAGGAAAATAAAATAAAATTACACCCGTTCAATTGAAGTCACGCGACATTCAATACTTGGAAATTCTACTGTCATATATATATATATATATATTATTTAAGTCCTTATCTATTTCGATTAAAAACGTGAAAGTATCAAAGAGGATATGGAATGGAAAATATATATGGTATTCGATGTCAATTGATAAACGACTTGGTTAAATTAAGTCTTGACGATTATATAAATGGTCGTGCGCATGCACTCATAACGATGAAGTCATTTATTGCACCACTATCAATATATGACCCGCCTGAAAATGCATTCGTTATTCTTTTTTTCACTATCATTATTATCTTTTTTTTTTGCGAGCCCAATATTTCAATTTATTCTGTATTCCTCGTTGCTGCAATAGTTGCCAGTGGGATTCTCTCAACAATAGCAATGTAAACCCCGAGCTTAGAGAGTTGACAGTACATAATAGAGTAGGTATCTATGCAGGATTACATTCTCTGTGCAATAACTTCAATTGATTTCATTAATGTTTCTATCTTATTTTTTTTCGGTATACACTGATTCCCTTTTTCTCTTTCTGGACATTGATAATAAAAAGAACCATCACTGAGCACGCAGATAAAATTTTTGTAATGAATATTTCGGCGTTTAAAGCAAAGTCAATTTTGTTTTGAAAAGTCCAATTTTGCAAATTGTTTGGTTGTTTCCACTTGACATTGAATTTTGCAATTTATTAATATACCAAAATTATTTTGCCACATCCGGCAATAAATAAATTCTCGAAGACAAGTATGTTAACTTTATCTATCACGGATCATCTTACACGAGTCATTGTCCTCAGAAATCCTTGGAAAAGATTTGATCCTAGTGTAAGCTCTCCGATTTGTCACATCTCCGTTTTGTTCCTTCTCTCTATTTTTTTTTCTCTCGCCAGTTCTTTTATCTCTATGGGAGAATCTGTAGCGAGGAGCAAAGTGTCTCTACCATACTGTAGGACTATCGAATGACAAGCCTGCGGGAAAATACTGCCATTTTCGAGGGGTGAGAAATGTATCCAAGTCTATATGGACTGTAACACCATGGATTACAGTCAAAGAATCAGGCGCAGATAGATACCCTATCATTGATGGTCATCCACACTGTTTGGTCTTCCATGATGAATGAAGGATTATACTGTGATAGAAATAAATAATTAATCTGTTGTAAAAAATGAAATTAATTATACACATCAATAAGAACATAAGTTCATCAATGTAAATAACATTATATGAATTAATAATGTATATAACCTGTTATCTTCAACCAGATGTAAATCATTCAACGCTGACTTGCGTTGTTGCATAACGAACCGCGTCGTCAGCGGTTGATGGCAGGAAGGCAAACAATGCATCGTTAGTCGCATCGGTCTTCAGTCGCCATCATAGTGCAGTATAGGGAGCTCTATCCAACATCCTAAAGTTTTGGGAACGCCAGTCAGCACAAGACCACGAATTTCTACCTGTGGGCTGCGGTCACTCTTCCTATGACATTTGAAATGCTGTATTCAAATCATTCTTTTATTTTCATCTCTCACCTTTTTTTTTTTCTGTGTAATATGACACTCAGTTGTAGCACCATTTTATCTGGACAATTAATTTTATGCATGTCAACAAAAACGATGAATGAATAAATTACAGCGATTTATAGTGTTGGTATTGGTAGACAAAATTGGAGGAATTCGGCATCAGGTAAAAGGTGCGGTCACGTATTTTGCCAAAGTGCTGAAACGGTGTGCCACCGTTCTCCTTCATATATATATATATATATATATATATATATATATATGGGTATGTGTATATACGTAAGTTTTAGTTATAAAGTTAGTTAGTGTGACGTGTGATGCTGTAACTCTCTTGCATGAACGAGAACTAAAGCAGAGCGGGCGCAATCGAGAAGGTGGTTTCATGCTGGTGAAGGTGAGGAATGCCAAATTGTCCCTGCAATCACATTGAATTACCCATGAAATTATGATCCGATTAGGCGCATACCACCGTTCATTTCCTCACATTTAGGATTAATACGCGAATGGAATAATAATATCGGTATATAGAATTCTGCGTCATGAGGATTTAGAATTGCTAATAGGGATATTCAAATATTTCTTGTAACGTGTTCAAGTCACATAATGCGACTGACTATATAATTTGTTGTTCGGGTTATTTTTTTTTCTGTATGTATACAAGAAATTGTGTGGTTGATATTAAATGTTGAGGAGAGGACTATAATTAATTTTATGAAGAGAAATATTAATAGCGATGAGTATTGTGAGATATTATGTATGAATATATAGAATATTGTCATCTGGAGGTCGTAAAATTAAAAAATTCATCGTTCCGACGAGCTTTTAATAATTCAGGGTTGCGTGACTTTTTCCTCGACACTACACCGGACTTTTTCCCTGACACGAATTAATATTTCAATGATTCTGTAAACAGTGAATATAGCGTCTAGTCATGTAGAGCCTATGAATTAATGATGAAAAAATTTTTAGTTTGTTTTGTATATATTTACATACTGTTTGCGGAACAAATATTACTACTTTTCATTTGATCGATACGTTGGGGCTTCTTGATGCTTCGGTTTGTCGAAATTTTAATGAGTTAAATTTAATGTTTTCATACCAATTATAGCGATTATGATTCGATTATATTGTTATGGGTAAATCACAATGATAAATACCAATTTGAATTCGAAATTAATTTTATAGTAATGTCGGAAAGTTTGATTGATGGATTTTTGTTGTTTGAGGTGAATTAATTCACCTTTTTATGAATTTTATGTTTTAGATAAAAACTATCTGAGGAATATTATGAAGATTTATGTTCATTTTATATAGACTTTCATCTGTCGATTGAATCATCTTGAACACAACAGGATCAACTTTAATTATTTGTACAAAAAAATTTATATGAACATTTTTACTTTGGATGAGTTGAAGTATAAGAGGATGTTTGATGAATTATTGACGGTTGGTTTTCATTCTAAGTGCACTTGTATTTGCAAATTCCGGTGAAATTGTCGTTGGTTGGGGTGCGCCTATGTATATAAAACTTTGCCGCTGTTAAATATAGAAGTGTTGAGTGTGCACGCAATATGATTGCAGAGGCTTAGAAACATGTGGGGCAATCAACGAACATAATTCTCTTCTGGTGGTTTTCATTCTGTATGAGTATATGTTTGAGAGTGATGTATGTGTGCGATAAAAAATATGTAAGCCCTTTGAAAATTGACTGGTTTAAATTGTTTGCGCTCGTTTAATTCTTCAGAAACGTTGACGAAACTCGTTGACGCTTGACGGAATGATTGAGTGCGTTCCGTCTTCGACTATCTCATGCGAATAAAATATTCAGGCTTTTGATTGCCTGAGATTGCGGAAGCAATCGCTGTGCATGTTGACATAGGTATACTACTGTGTTCATGAAGACGTGAGAGTGGATATTCCGACAGGTCCTTTGATTCAAATTTTATTCCCATGATATACATTTCTTATTTCCACTTATTTTGTTCACATGTCATAAAAAATATATTTTTGCGTCAAGGAACAATGGTCAATAAAACAATATCGTGAAGTGATACGCAAATTATGGTGTAGACAACAGTAGTTATTATAAAATAACAACCACTATGGTGGTAATTTTATTTATTGCAGTGTGAAAAAAATTGTCTAAAGGAATTTCTAGTGCGAATGTTCTGTAAATCGCCTCTATGTAACGAGATGTTGCATTCAGTCGGCAGTAGATGTGACCATTAGGGTCAGACGTTTTCATTTGATAAAAGCCGTGAACTGAATTTTAATGAACATCAGTTCAACCTTTTACCTCTTTACTATTTATTCTCCTTTTGAATACAATTTTATATTGTATTGTTGTTATTCATGCGTGAAGAATTTAAAATGACTAATTTTACTAAACATTAACGTCCGTCTAATGATATTAATCGTTCCAAATTCAATAATAGTCTTCGAAATATATTTATATAAAGTAAATGCATATGGACGCAATCTTTTTATTGATTTTTCGAACATATTTTGCACACTTCATTATCAATGCCTTTTCCCTCATCACCACCTTACAAAGAACATTGTCCTACAGTTTCAGTACTAGTCAAAGTCAATACATGACTGCACCTTGATCTTAGAGAAAATTATATGAGCTTTCTCACGCAATTTTCCGCTCTAAAGATCTAACATAATATACATCTTGTATACCTTCAACTATTGACTTACATATGCTGCACGAAATCAACATTGCAAGTTGCACAAGATTTCCCAATTGTTATGCTTTCATTCAAAACGCATAGAAAAAGAACCATATGCTGCCCTCATATTTACTCTAATGCAAACATAACAATGAAATATTTTTTCTTACACCTACATCAAGGTATTGCGAATGATAATCAACTAATAGCACGTGGGATTACTGTGCGATTGTCATGGAGTGCCTTTGGAGCCGAGTATCCATGATAATCGTTCTCGCGCACTGTTAACAGAAACAACGTGTGAGGTTGACGTTGGATTATTTTTGCAATGTCTTGCTATGCAAATCCCAAGACACTTGGTTTTCCGTCCGCCCCAAATAATAGCTCGTTGTTGTTTTTTTCTCTTCTCATTTTGACATGGAAGTCGCGTGCTTAACAGTAGCACATTAGACAATATTACTTTTGGGACAGGCTCGTCGACAATGGTTCTTCACTTCTCACACTCATGAATATACCCACACATATCCTATTCTCGTTGCCTCAATGTGGTCCTTCGAGGGTATGGAATACCAGTGGTGAGATGAAAAAAAAGTGTGTACAACTGCGGATGTCATTCATAGTTATGACAATTTGAAAAATAATCAATGCTTGGAGTAATTGTGATTCCATTATCAAATTAATATTTGGTATTGATATATATTAATCTGTGTAATGTATTTTCAATGAGATTGCATCATTCGTAGTTTGTAGAGTGTCTTCATTTACATATGAACTCATTAAAGATATACTGATGATTCTAATGCTGAGATAATCAGTTGGGTTCATCAATCCAATTTACAATGCTGAATAATGCAGAGGAATAATAGAAATAATTTGCGTAGACAATTTGTTGGTTGGCCATATATAAAATGTTAGAAAAGCAGTCGTGAGGGAAGGGTCGAGGGAGAAAAGGTGGCGACGACCCTTCAGAGAGATCACGACAGAAACAGCACGCTTCGTGGGACACAAGGGTGTCAGTCATTAGTTGATTGGCTACGCGGTGTTGTAGACGACTCGTCTTCAAGCACCATGGATACCAAGTATTGTGCGGGTGTCATCCTTTGTTTGGTTCCATCGGGTCGAGAGAAAATCTGGCTAAACCGAGAGAGAACAGTGGTATATTTATAGACGTGTAAAACATATATGCGGTTATCCACAAATAAAAAGAATTTTTTTCTGCTTTGTATTGTCTTCTTTTTTATTTTTTCTATGACCCAATCTCTGATGGTTTTTTATTGTTATTCTTCGAAGTGCTTGAATTATCGTTGGTAATTATTTCGAGATGAATTGTCTACTTCTTCTAATATATTATTTTGTGTGTATGTCAGTGTGCGCATATGTCAATGTGTAGGTGCGTATGGGTAGATAGGGGATGAAGGAGCAAAAGGGCAAGTGTGCTCCGATAAAATTGGAGCACGTAGCATAGCGATACGTTATTGGAACACGTTTTATGAACTGAATGAAATATCGCAAAGCAAGTGTAATGCCTTGGTTATTTGGAGTTGGATAGTATCACTGAGTATTGGCTGCAATAATTTTATTTTTTATTTCTTTCCTTTGCTGTTCATCACTTGAGTGAAAAGATATTACGGGAAAAAGTCTTATGTAGACGTTATTCAAAATGATGTGAGGTTGATTGCTCATTCAATGTCTATTCAGAAAATAGTTTGGGTTTCTTTCTTAGATTGTCAATTGGCATGAAATTTTGAATGTAGAAATTTTACATTTGTTATTATTTTATCATTCATGAGATATTCTCATGCGATAGAAAACTGCTGTGTATATTCAATGTTTATCGAAAGAATTTTTTTTCATCAATTATTCAACGTTAAATAGAATTTGATGTTTTTTTTTCTTCATCATTCTCTAAACGTACATTGCTGTAGATAATGAATGAAATTCAATGTATTTTACAAACTGAAAAATAAGAAAAGCGTTGATTGCAATGAGAATGGCGGTTGGCATTCGTATTCATTCGCAGTAAATACATTCTGAAAGATTCACCAATTTTTTTTTGATTCATTTTCTGATACTTTTTATTCTATCGCCGAAATGGAAAACGTCGAAACACGAAGGAAAAGAAAACGAGTGTGAGAGTGCCGTTGATTTCATGTGCGTGTTCGGACGTCAAGCGTAAGCTCGTTTCTAATTGCGGTGGTAGGTGGAGGAGGCAGACAAAAAATTAAATTCGTTTCCATGCAAGCCAACGCTTCAGCTTCCTCATTCCTTTCCGTTTCTCCACAATTTTTCACTTTCTCTCTTTTTCCTATCACGCGATGCGCCACCAACGAGTTTTCCACGGCTGATGTCTTGCACATAAAAGCCTAAAACAACATTTACCGCGCTGTTTCCATTTTTTTTTCCTCCATCTCTTTTTCGCGCTCATCCTCTATTTTAATTCATTCCTTCATATATGTACACGTATACACGTTATACGTACGCATGGAGAGCGCGTACACAGCACGAAATTAATTAGATTTGATTCGCCTTCCCTCGGACGAACATATATCGATCATCCACATAGACAGCTTCAGTCCTCTTGCGTTCACTTTCATCCTTTGCTTTTTAATTATTTGCGTAAACCAAGCGACCATTTTCGTTTCGTACTCGCGATCAGTAAAGCGGGAAAATTACGAACTGTATAGGATGCGTCATGTATAGTAGGCGGTGAAAATTGTTTTAACGCGTATACGGGCAAAATTGAGAGCAAAAGTGTTACTGTCAGTTTAATGTGGAACGGAAGCTCACGGTGTGTGAATTTATACGTTTGAAAATCCAAGTTTAAACTGCGGTGCTTGCATTTGATTTTCGTATAAATCAACCAAGTCCTGAATTTCCAAGCGAATTGGTATTTCAGGAAATTCAATTGTCTCATCCTTTGAATATTATAATCAATTCATTTAAGTACTATGCTAGCACATAAAATTAAACTTCAACAGTGTTTCATGTTGAATTTGTATGGAACTCGAACGACTATTAATACGTTGTTGAATCACATTAAGCTCTATGTATTTTTAATACCATATTTTATCCAGTGATTCTAATTTTATATTTCCGAAGACCCAAAGGATTGAATTATCATTCCGATGTAATCAATGTTCATAATATGGTTTGCAAACATCTCGAAGTATGAATGGAACACAAAAATATTTTATATATTCAATTTTTTTATTACAAATATAGAAACATATAATTGTGACATGGATGATTCGCATGAATTTTCATGACCCTATCGTGAAACCACATTGACAGTTTCGTGGTGTATGTAGACACGCATTTTTGTTCTTATGTTTTACTAAGCTCGTTGGAGATTCCTTCCTGCATTGTCAACTGATACTTTTGTGAATCCTAACCGCACATCTCGTAAAAATGATCGTTCACGGGTCCTTTACACCTTTACTACTCGCTTGTCAAAATGTATCATTGTAAATATCAATTCGTGAACATCTGAACACATATTTTCTAAAGTGCAGGACCACATTTGGTCACAAAGAACTACATGAAAATAAAGAAGGGATTGCAAACGAAACAGACCCTCTCCCTTCATCTGACAAAAATAACTTTGGCTTTCTATTGAAGTATTGTACAGATGTACAGAAAGTTTGAGATGAACACAGAGAAATCCAAGAAAAAACATTTGGATGTTCTGCATCAATTCTGTACCAACATATACAACTAAAAATGAAATGGAATCTTTGATGCACCATTTCCAAGTTAAGATACAAGACAATTTCCTGGCAATAAATAATCATTTTTTTAATAGAACATGAACAATTTTCGCAAGCAACATTAGATGTCAATCAACTGATTCTTTTTCAGAATGATTTGATTATAGGAACTACGAAAATATAAACGGACTCTATTGAGTCATTAAGTAGAACAGAAGAATGATTTTCAATTGCGAAATGAAATCGTCAAGAGAGTAATCACAGTCTAAATTCTATTCATCATCATATGAATAATTTTTCTTATTTCAATCCAAATGCATTGGACCACTATGAACAGTCAGTGCGAACGACATTAAAAATATCAACAATACACAAAGAACAAACATCAAATATTGTTTCTATTCCATGAATATGTAAATAGATATAAAAATGAATCAAGTGGATAGAACGATAAAGATGATTGTGTTAGAGTTACTTTCACCATATATACGATGGTGTTCCGGGGAATTGCCTATGGTCTATCACATGATGTGGTTATGCTTCCCTACATATATTAATATATACTACATTGCAGAAGGACATAGTGCGCCACCATGGGGATCATGTGTCATTCGCTCCATAAAAATGTAATGGCTTCTTAAATAACTCTGCGTGTATCATATTTATGTCATATTCTGTATACCCCAATACCAACGTCTCTTCTTAACCGCCCTAACATCAACCGCCAATGTGTCAGCCACCAAAAAACTATTCCTACTTCGGTGCTTATGCTCTCTTAGGATTTCTCGAGAATTTACCATGACTGTTGTGTATATCTTTTGGTGGCACTCAATTCTGAAGGATAAACATAGTTGAAACATATTGTGTGGTTGAAAAACCAAAAGAATGCAGATGTACGAGTTGACTATTATTATTGAAGAAATATTATTTTTTTTAGAAACATTCATGTAGTTGAAGGGTCATTAAGAAAAAAAGTATTTGCGTTAATGGTACACTGGCGAATAAATGTTGTTATAGTAAATGTGGTGAGCCCAAGGAGTTGTTTTACTACTCTGATAATTTTTCATTTGCCATCGTCGGAAGTTCTAACTGAGTATGAATTTTTGTGTAGAGTTGGAGAGAGGCGATGGAAACATGTTTGCAATTTAAACAAAACTATTCAAATTTTCAATTGATGAATTTTCAAGACTTGTCAGGATCACTGTAGGTGTCAAAAGCATCCAATATGTTGTCAGTGGTTTCTGACCCCTCAGAAGTGCTATCGGGAACGAAACTTTGAAAAATTCCTATTTTTTCCAGAAACGTCATCAAAGGATTGGAGTCGTCCACTTTTTCTTGTGCAGGTATTTGTCGTTTCTTTGGTACTCGAATTGAAATTCCACTTTCATATTCCAATTCACTTTGACGATCTAAATTATACAAAGAGATTTATTATCATCATACACGTTAAAGACAATTATTTATGTGACATGTTTGACTCACCCACATTGCTTCCGCTCAAAGTATTCCAATAAGGATTAGAATATGTTAGATAACTGGACCATGGTTGTTTCGCTGGTACATGATAGACTGACGGTTCAGGAACGTAATTTAATTTATTATCACTCCAACCGACAGACGCCAATTGACTTCTAAAAAAAAAGAAATTGTTTGTTATTTATATTGTGAAAAGGTTTGCTCTTGATTAATTTAAAACTCACATATGTATTTTGTTCAGTTCATATTTGCTAGGTGCATGTATAGTATTCAATGATGAATGATGTGAATGTACATATAGCGGATAATAGTGCACATGGTAGTGATGAATATTGGAAATTGATTTCTTCAACTCTTTCTTCTCTTGAAATATTTTAAAAAGATCGATAATGCCATTTTTTGCACTGTAAGGAGAGAATACAATTTTGAATTATTGCCATGACATGTAATAGAAAAGTTAAACAAATGGCGAATACTTTTTTTTATTCGTTCAATCGAATAATTAATATATACATACAGATGAAAGAAAATTGCTTGCGATGATGATGCCAATAGCATCACTAATAATGGTATAAACTTGATATAACATGAAAGTAACATCACTTATGATCAGTATTTTGCCAATGAAATTTGAAGATTTTTCGAATGCACAATTGTTCATATAAATCACTTCAATAATCGTAACTTGTTTTCCTCTTATTCCCTCCAACTTATTCGCTTTCAACAGTAATATAACAATATTTCATATTGGTAATACCGGCACATACAATCGTTAATGATCAATGTTCATCGATGGCATGAGAAATGAAACTGACAAACAGTCTTCATGAGAATTCCACTTATATCTATACAGACACGCTCTCTCTTTAGGTTCCTGATTTCCTTTTTTCAACGTTGTCCGTTATATATAACTTATGGTGTGATGATGATGGTACTTACAATGACAATTTTTTCAACATTATTATTTGCAATATGGCACGGCGTACCAAGGTTAAGGAGAGAGGAGAACAACGGATAGGCTAATTATCGTTGACAATAAATCCGAGATTTTATATGAATAATAATTCATTGTTGATGACACTTGACAGCTTTATTGTTTACAAAACAGGTTAGCTTTCTTTTTTACATAAACGTGATTGAAATAATAGTGCAATATAGTTCCATGTTCTGCATAACCATTTTCAATAACTATCAACGCTTGAATATTTCCAAATGGAACTCAAATACACTGACTCACATTTTTCATAATTCCAAGTGTGTTTATCATCAGCAACAGTGTGGATTAATATTTTATTTTTTCCACCGTCACAGTCGTTTCGGTAATGCTAAGTGGAGATTACATTTTATAATTATCATTACAGTTGATATAAAGTAAGAAAAATGATTAATATAACACGATAATCTTGCTATGTTTTGAATATATAGAATGAAATTAAATTTTATAGTATATGAAAATATCTGAGTACATTACAGTTTGGATTCTTTAAAATGATGATTATAAATAAATTTTCAATAAGAATCAAAGCATATAGTGGAGTTAAGTGAACAAAAATAAAATTTGTGTATGTGTGAATATTGCGGGTGATAAGAGGAAGTTAGCAAATAAGGATGATGGGATTGAAGAAGGTTTAACGCGGTAAGGATGAGGAATATGTATAGCGATGATAGTGGAGGTTGAAGGCGCATAAATAGCTACTGACTTTATTTTTGTTGCGGTGCGCGAATCCCAAGCACTTTGAATATGGCGTGTGATAAAGAAATATATAGTATCAGAGTATGTGTACGTGGTTATCTGATCACTTAAGAAAATGACTCGGATTGTATACGCCTATAGTCAATAGTCGTATACACATATATAAATACGATAGACGCGCACGCCGACGAGATTATTTTCGCCTCTAAGCGCCGCCGGATAACTCGCTCCCGCTGGCGCAAATGCTCATCCTAATACACTCTCTAAAAATGACATAAACTTTAGTTTATCGTATTACTTTAACATTGCTTGCAGCGTAAAGTTAGATATACCTATAAGTTGTAATGGATTTTTTTTGTTATTCATATTTGCATGAATATTTTTATTAGAACTGTGAGAATAAAGTGAAGAATGATGATTGGAGATATTTTGTTGAGGAATTTATGGACAAAGTGAAAATATAAATATAAAAAAATGATTATGATTTATATTTGAACTTTTTGAAATTGTCTAAATGTAAGAGCGAAAATTTTACATTTATTATATTGTTTCACTTCTTTGATCCCTGAATTATACCTTGTGGAAATTATTCAGCGAATAGTAATGAAGTACTTCGATGGGCGTTGCAAAATGTGTAATAAAGTTCAACGGAATGATGACGGATAAATAGCGGAAGACGATAAGAATATTTGATGGCACACAGGGAAGTTACTTTATTTTTTTTCTACTAAGATGATAGTAAAATGGTTTTAGTTCATTTGATGGATGCGATTTGATAACTTCGGAATATTATGTGGGTGTATAGATTGTTATTAGAACACAATAACAATCAATACAACTTCGATATTTCATTGTCGGATATTTTTTTGTTTTTGTTTAAATTGGAAACTTTAACTTTTTTTGTTATGAAATACGTCAGACGCGAAATTACCGATGATTCGCATCACACAATAATAACTTTTTCACAAGTAAATGCGGCATTGAATTTCTTTATTTATTTTTTTATCATTCGGACGGGAGAGATGGAGTACCAGAGTTTTTGTTCAAATAAATATAGAAAGAAAACTAGTCGCATTGATAATTTATACTCGTCGATTGAAGTATATTGACTAACTTTTTTTTATATAAGTACGAAAGAATTAAGTAAATTTTGATATCTACAAAAATATATCTTATTACATTTCATTGTATTGCATTTTTTATAATTCTGCAAAGTGAATATATAAAAATTGGAATATCTACAGAGGAAATTATAATTAATCATTCAGTTGATTGAGAATGGTAATCCAGTTTTATATTTTCTAACAAGATACAGATTATCTTTATAGAAATTACTTGCATTCACTTTCATTTTACTGTTATATTTCTCACTCTACAGTGCATACTTGACCTCGAGGTGAAATAAATGTGGCGAATGAATTAAAAAAAAAGAACATATTCAATTGGATACAACGGAGGAAAAAATTCCCATCAACCGGTTTTACTGTCGTGTGTTTATATAATATAAATGTCTCTGGACATACGAGAATCGGACTGCTTCAATTCTTTATTAAACACTGTCTCGATGTACTCTTTAGCAAAGACAAGGAAAAAGGTTTAAGAGCGTGCAATCAATCTCATAACTGAAAGTGGAACATTCATGTAACTTGGAAAATAATGCAAAACGTGACAGTGTAAATGTTAGCAAAAACAGAGAAGAAGAATTCAGATGTTAGAAATCGTCAGAATCCGATTTACCTCTACTTGATTCAATAATGTCACTATGCACTTCCGCTTCGCCATTCCGCCTCTCATCCATCCTATTCCATTCTACATTCAGTGTACCCATCCTCTGTCAAAGCCCAACAAATTTTTTCCAATTGAAATATTGATCAAAAAACTATTTGGGAATTAAAAATATTGGGAGACAGGTTTCTATATAATTTGCAATTTCATGCTTTTGCGGTTTTTGGTATCACTTCAGGTGTGACCGCAATGGAAAAAAATATCGATTAACGTAGAAGAGGAAAAAAAATGGAAATTGTGGGTCTACGCTGATTTAATTTGTTACAAAAATTCAATTTTTAATAATTGGAATCAGAAATTCGAGATATCATAAAATTTCTCCCAAATGAAACATAAAATGACTTCGACGATTTATTCTATTTTTATTCCAAAACTTGGGAGTGGTTGCATTTACACATTACCATGAGATATTTATTCATTCTAATTACAAGTGGGTACGAGAAAAAAATTCATAATTTTGTATGTGTGTGATATGATGTTACTATAAACTGTTACCATTCCAGTCCATGATGATTATTCAAATAAAACATGTACATTTACCAAAATGTTCATGAGCAATGGAAATATCAAAGGGCGTTAATTAAATGGACCAGGAGTTCTACCATGATTTCAGCTTTCAACCAATTTAGATGAAGGGTTCAGCTATGGTCTGTTATGTTGCAGGTATATGTGAGGTATATATTATGTACAGTATATTATAGTGCAGGTCAAAAATCGCCGGCTAAATATTATGCTTGAATCAGTAGTGCAAATAGTTAGAATTAATTAAGGAAAATACGTGTGGGAATATATAACACTGATGAAACTGAGAGTTTCATTCAAAATGGGCGTACAGTGCATATAATAAGAGAGTAGTGGAGTTGGTATGCGAGGCAGAAGTGAGATGGTTTGATGCTTGTAAAAAAGGATGAACTGATGAAATTAATTTATCTACTTTTTATTTATTTTCTTCTATTGCGTTCCTTATTTTTATTCATTTTCACGGATATGACATTATGGATGTGGATTATTGGATGAAATGCAGTGAACCTTTTTAATTTGATTTATGCATATATTTATGTGTGTGGGTATGTGGGTGAATGAAAATGCGAGGTTGCATGAAATTAATATGAATGCCATGTTCCTTTTTCATCATTATATGTCATGTGACTGAAATTAAACTTGTGTATGAGTTATTTTTAAAATTTTTCCATTTTAATACTGTAAAATTCTGAGAAAAAACTTGGACTCAGGGGAAATTAATATTATGGATTCCTCAATTTAACAACTTATATTTCAAGACACCAAAAAAAAAGTAAGGTCCATGTTTTTCTAATTGCCATCTGTCATTTTCTAAATAGTTGATCAACAAAACTGAGATGAACTTGGTTATCATATATTTTATTCCACAAATCTCAACTCTCTTCCAATCTTCGAACGAGTGTCTACACTGAAATCATTTCCATGTCATTAAACTACACAAAAGAAAATATCAAATAAATAAAAAAAAACCTTCTAACTCCCACTGTGAAAGGAATCATAAAATTCACCATAATTTCTGCCATACCGAATTGATTTTCGCCATCAACAACATTGTGTATGATTTGGAAAGTTCGCATAAAATCATGCATTTATACATATCCATGGGTGCATTGACTTTCATCAATATATATCGTATGCAGTAACAATGAGTGTGACGCGTATTCCTATGTGCTATGACGAATTCAAGTATGATCCGCTGCGTGTATCATTAGGGTCACGAAGGGAGTTACACGAAGAGTGTTGTGAATATGAGATGAATGATGCTAGTGCGAGTGTGGGAGAGAGGAATAAAGATAAAGAGAGGATGGGTGAGAGTGAGAGTGAGAGAAAGAGTGAAAGAGTGGAATTGTAAGAAAGGGGGGAGAGAACCGACGTTTTCAGAGAGGGCGTGGGTGTTCCTTTATTGAACTAATTTCATACCCCTCTATCTTTACCATGTCCCCTGTAGCGTTGCCTGTTCCTCTATTTCATCTGCACCCACACCCTCACTATATCCCAACGTGTACTCTCACCGTCCAACTTGCCCCATTACCTCTACGCAAATATAACCACTTAGAACCTCTCTATACATACGCCTCTAGGTAGAAGATAACGAACGAGAATCAGGCCTTCACTTCGCGTCGAATGCCGACTGTTATGTCGCGACATGCCTCAGTAACACTCCATGGTTAGAATATTCCATTCTCTTTTTTATTTTTTAAAATTTATCTAATTTGAATTTTGTCTGTCTACTTCAGACATTCATTTTAGTTTTGATTGTTGTCGAAAATGTTGTTCTGCGATATTGAGTTGGAGGTTTCTCGCAATACACTTGAATGACGAGAACAAACTGTTCCATAGCTTTATTAATTAATTGAGTTTGTTTGAAAAAGTCCGTAACAAATAAATAAAATTTGGTTATGTGCGTTTGATTATGATGACAGAAAGTATCATATGCCAATGATTTTCATCAATTGGATTATATGATAAAACATAATGCAGCGTGAATTATAATATAAAATAAATATTCGCCTTAATTCGGAAATTCATGCTAATAAAGTCGAGTCTAGAAAGTCAATCGGTAGAACGTTCCTGCAATAACAATCATAATTTAATTTATTCTATTAAAGTCATCTAATAAATGGTGAAGTTTGAAAGTAGTCAAGAAGTGCAAGTCGTTTTTTTTTCCGATCGTTTTGTTTGATACAAGCACTGCCGTGTTGACAATACAGGCACTCGGGTTCAAATCTCGACCGAGGAATATATATCAGTCTACTTATCACAATTTTATTTTTTTTTCCTGAATATTAATTCCTATACCGATCAATTATACAATTATGAATAAAGCGAAAAAAATCTGAATTGAACCGTCATTACCTGTTTCTTTTGGATGCATTCGTGATGTTGGAGATTAAAGACATGGGATAGTAATTTTCCTACACGAACATTCGTGAGTTTTTTAATTTTTTTTCTTTGTATTTCAAATAAAGTGAAAGTACATGTCTCTATACATATCAAGAATGCAATTTTATTAATAATGTTGTATTGACATTGAGAAGTACAAAAAACAAAGATATAAGATGACGGAAGAGAAATTTTCTACTATGGAATTTTTTAAATAGAACATTCATGTTTATATGCATCAATGTACACGTACGGAAGCAACGATCACTTGATGAATGGGTGTGGCACGTTATTAATTTACGTATTAAAAGTATGATTATTATCCTCAAAAGTGTTGGCATTAGTTAATTATAAACCTTCCAACAAATATAAATTCATCAAGATTTCCCCCAATTGTTAATATCTATTTCTCTCTACGAATACAAATTGAGATTATGAAATCATATAAATTTGGGAGAAAATATTTTTTTGTATTTTTTTATTGCGGTATGCCGTAGTGACCAGACGGATAATGGAAGAGTATGTTCAATATTTGAACTGGACTGTCTTCACTGTGAATGGTGACACGCGGGACTGAACTAAACGAGTGTGGATCTCATCGGTTGGTCGCCAAGAGTTGGTATAGACAGAGATATAAGAGTAAACTGTTGGCGTGGGCTTATAGATATATACATAAGAACGGAGTTGGCTCTGGTGGGACGATGGCTGTGTGCTATATGCAAGAGATCCCACTGAGGCCTGTTACACAGCCAGCTAACAACCCCTTAGCTAGTTCCCATGAGATGGATACGAAGGAGGTGAATATAGTTTTTTTACGTTCTTGGTATAAACTGGTAACGACTGTTTGATTCTTTTCAGTTTTTCTATATCTTTCTTGAGTTGATAGCGAAAAAAAGACAATTAATTTTGTAATTACCATTTGAGAACAGAAAATATTTCTCTACATTTCATAAGTGATCACAGTCATTTGAATGGTGAAAATTGTAATTGAAATGGATGGGAAACGGAATGATATATCAATATACACACTCATTGTTACATATTTTCTTGTTTTTGAACTGCTCGGACTAAAGCCAATAGGCTGAAATATAATTTGTTTGTGAACACACTATCAATGCATTATTAATTTGAACAGCGAAATGGATTTTTAGATGATTTATACGAGTTCGGGTCTAGATGAGAATATTCTTACATTTCAGATTTGTTGAACTATTATTAATTATATACAGTTAATTATTTTTCAATTGGTTGTTTTTATATAATCTTTTAATTCTTCTTGCACTTGAATTGCAAGTTTTCTACTTTCTCTCTTCTCCGATCAAAAATAATTAGATAAATAATGCAACTACATAATAGTATATTACAACTACAATTTTTGCATCGGTCAATGAATCGCGTGACTGAGACATCAACGTTTTTGACGCCACTTCACTTTTCACACGTTGCTAATATAAAATCGACAGAAAAATGATAAATCAGTCTAAGATTTCTGAGAAACTGTAACTTGTAAAGTGAAAACATCGTATATGTAGAAAATAGAAAAATATTTTCCAATCAACAAAATAATTATATTGCAGTACGTTATAATTTTCAATGGTTATTTTTTTTATTATTTTGACACAAATATTTATGGCTTTGATATGAAGTCTCTGAATATCAATATTAATTTATTTTAATGTCCGAAGTACAAGATATTCTGTTCAATTCGTATTAGTTTTTTTTTTAGTGTTGAACTAATAATCAGTTGATTACAACTTAATTACTATAAGAAATACGATAGCAAAAGTATGTTTGTGTCGATGATTAATAAACTCATTATTTATTCAATATATTTGATCTATTCCAAGCACTGCGATTAAATTCCTCTTCGGATTGACAATTGAATGTTCCACGTGAGTTACCACAGGAAAAAATTGGTCTTTTCAATGTTCTCGTTCACTTCGGCTCATGCCTTCATACATGATGCATTCATATAAACGTATGTGTATAAACATGTACTTGGTACATAAAATATCTTGCATCCCCGAGTTCACGGGTCATCTTTACTGTTTTCCTAGGTCTCGTCTGTCGCACTATGCGAAACGTTGTCCACCATATATACTCGTTTATATATGTATATTGAGAGGAACCCACCGGTTATACGGGCAGTCGTCCAAGCA
The DNA here is from genome assembly GCA_030523085.1 of Meteorus colon. NCBI lineage: Eukaryota > Metazoa > Arthropoda > Insecta > Hymenoptera > Braconidae > Meteorus > Meteorus colon. Next base: position 157,885 of record JAPYZH010000111.1, on the reverse strand, counting down.
AATTATAACGGCAACGAAAGCATTGTTTGAAAAATACGATGGGCCATGTTGAGCCGGCTTGCCAGGAATAACAGGAGGTCGAAACTATATACCGCTGGCCAGTCAGTGGACATCGTTATCCTCACGAACGATTCTCAACCCCTCTCTCTTCCTTCTATACATCCCTCGGAAGTTGGTTGAATCCTATACGAGTCTTGAGAGGAGAAAAAAGGGGTTGGATATAATAGGTCGAATGCGTCTCGCGAATGCTTTTTCTCTTGAAAAACTATCGTTGAAAAATTCGTCCCGCATCGTGGATTCATTTTTGTTTCAGCATGTTATGGACGGATGATTTTATTTTTTATTTTTGTTATTTTATTTTCCTTGTTAGAATATTATATCAAAAGAACATCAGTGTATAATTGTGTATTTGAGAGCGTAAGCTACATAAAAAATTTGATATCGGATGGTCATGTCATTTGCAATTATTACATTGACATCTAGCGAAATTCTGGGAAGTCAAAGGTTTTACCCCGAATTTCCCTATGTTCTCTCAACAATGTACATTGTGATATATTATCCCAGTGATATTTTTCCAATTTTTAGTAAACTCTCTTTTGAATCCGCTTTCCATTCTTCAACAATCAACTATTTGTTATTATAATTAAAGAATGAGAGGAACGAAAAGCGAAAAAAAATACTGAACCATCATTGTTACAGTATACTATGGCAACTCCCTAAAAAAAAAATATTGAATGTTTGTACATAGTGAGAGCGGAGTCATCAGAAAAAGAAGAGAAAAAATTCGGATAACAAAAAAATTTTCTGATTGTGGAAAACGTGACATCGAACTCTGCGCCCCGAATCGGGGGTTAATTTCCCATTGAGCCGCATTTCTATCAAACCTATTCTTCCAATCAGAACCAGTTAGGCAACTAATAATTGGTGGGAATCGATCGATCATTGGGACGGGGTGTGTGCTGAATGGAGTCACAACCCTCCAGGGAGAGAAACACATGCGATGCAGTGTAGCAATGAATATAGTCGACTGTGGCAAGAGGTGTAAAGGGTTGCGGGCGGATATCATGTTAGCACGTGCCTCGATCGTTTCATGGACTCGAATTCAACAGGGGAATTTCAAAAAAAAAAAATCAAAATCAAATAATACAATGATAATAATAATGATAATGGTGATAATACAGAATGGAGAGCCGAAAAATAGAGTTGTGAATGACTTTCGTTCGCTTCTTACCGTTTTATCAAATGCCGATGAACACATATGAAAATATTTTATTCATGCAATAAGAATGTTTTATTCATCCAATATATATTTGGATGTGACTATAATTTCATTATCATTGATGAAAATTTTTTAACTTGTTAAAATGATTGTACAAACAGGATGATGAAATCTACTATAGAAAAAAAAGAACAATAGATATTATAGGAAAAAAGAAAAATATTGAATAAAAATACATAATATTACCTGACAGATGATTGCGAAATTGTAACTTGATGTTGTCGTTTGGATAAAATGGCCGTGTAAAGGAATTCTCGTACTTGGCGTCCCCTTTGTTACACGATGTGTGGCGAAGAAAGTTGGAACTTCGAATCGGGGTTCTGAGTACACATAGAGGGTTGGAATCGGGAGTGGAGGCACACGTACATCGCTAATCCGTCACTAACGAGCCACCCGGTTGATGGGGGTGACATTGGCGTATTTCCAAATAAAATCCAAAACAATATCTACAGGAAAATAATAATTTATTTTCCAATTATCAAAGATACAATGAACTTTTCAACAAAATTATTTCTAATACAATTATACACCATCAATATTTTCGTTTTTATCAAATTTGTCTGGACGAATGAGTAACACTAAATAATATTGAGACTATTTGTCCACTTTATCACAAATATTTTTGCATTGCTCAAGTTAGTGAACCCGAAGTAAAAGAACTTTCTTGTCACACAGAGTTTTTTATTTATTGAATTTTATGATATATAAAATAAAGTTGTTGATGAATTTAAGAATAGAATGAAAAAGAAGAATTAAAAATAAAATGTTGAAAGATGCGATGGCAAATTGTGGATACGAATTGACGCCCACCATAGACTACGCCAGTGGACACCAATCTAAACCAATTCAATCTACACTGCGGGCCCGCGGGGGTAGCCGGGTGTTGGTTCAGAGTGTCGAGGGGTTAGCAACCCCTAATTGGCCCCCACAGCCACCATCCGTCCATTCCTTACCTTACCTTACTTCACTGACTCGCGACTCTTAACTAGAGACTCGCGCACAAATCAGAGAACAAACGGCGAACAGAGGCGAGAGAGCTTACACCCCTAACGAGGAACATCGACCAGAGAGTCACGATTTCGGGTTCAAGCTTTCTCGAGATCTATATAGTTACCACGACGATCCTCTTCCTGTGCCTCTATACATTTATATTCTACACGTATATTATTATCTGATATTATTCAAAGTCAAATATATGACTTTATGAACTTATCTCGCCGCATTGTTTGCATATTGACATGCATATTATTTAATACCACAATGAATAATTGCGTTTATATCACATTAAAAATTTTCATTGGAATTTACTTAAGTCTTGTATTTTCTCTATCTTAATTTTTTATCATATTTTCTGAAAAAGGAAAAAACAATTTTTACTTTGCGAAAATTATAAGTGTTTTATCAACATCTCCCAAGAGGAATGAACAGGAGAGAAAATATTTTCAAAGTATTCTCAATGGCTCTATTTTCATTATTTTCCGCATATTCTGTTGGATAATATACAAATTTAATCGCCATATTTTTCATACAGTCAGTTCGATGACAATATAATGATATCATTCTCAATATTTCCAATGTTGCAGGAGAAAAAGTTACCAATTGTCAAAATGTGCAAATACTGATTTACCTTTCTTACATAAAGGTTCATACACAAACGTCAGATTAAAATAATGCTTCCAAATGAGCGCAAATACTTCATTTTCAATAAAATACTACAATGGAGAATTTTCCAAAAAGTTCAATGGAATATATTCACTGAAATAAACAGGTATACATTTCGAGTGTATAGAATTTTTTATTGAGGAAAAAAAAAACAATAGTAGACATTAATAAAGCAAATGCGGAGACAAAAAAAAAGTGGCTTACCATCATCTACCCCTTTTCTCTATACTGTACTCGTGGTATTTTCATTAAATTCTTTTGAGGTCAACCAGCCAACTCGAAAATAGTCTCGAGTTCACGAGGCAGATATAAATCTAACGACACGTTCTCTCGCCCTCTCGGGAATATACTATACTGGCATTACCGTATTTCGTTGGAGAAAAAGCAATGAGGGTGAAGGGTTTTTGCAAGTCGCACCAGTAAATTTATTCCGCGTGAACAAAAAAAAATTAATTTAATTCAAAAAATTAAATGTGGGAGGCCATGATGGTCAAATGCATTAACGCGTATAGGTTTCCCCCTTATTTGCAGAACTCATTTCCACATTTTCCTATATGAGAAAGTTTCAGTGCCCGGTTACGTGCCCGGTACATTTTTCATCGCGGTGGTTGATCGAATATGCAACAAGAATACATTCAGAGATCAGATCCAAACTTATTTCACAGTCAAAAGCGAAAGAACATTATAAAATCCCACCAATTTTTGTTCCTCAGTCAATTTCATAATCTGCCAGTGGTTTAAATTTGAATCGATAGATCTTTTTGCACCCGAACAATCAACATTTTGCGACGATTCTTGGTTAATCCAATCCATTAACAGGCGCCAACAAACCTGTTAGGATTTATTGACGTGAAAAAAAATTTATTTTCCGTATAATGATAACTTTGAATACCTGTTCACCCTCGGCAAATCGACTGACACGCGATCCAAGTTGTCCCCTATATGCAACCCTCCAAATGATTCATCAAAAATGTATATCTACATTTGCGCATACGTATGTTGAATCAGTCTTTTTCCCCATTCTGTAATTATCTTATATACCTATCATAGCATTATGTATGTAGTTAATAGAAAAAAATTAAATAGGATACTCTGTAAGGCCTATTCTCTTGTTTGTCATATTGTATCCATAGTGATAAATTACATTGCAATAAATGGAATAATAAACTCAAACCAAGTTTACTTAAATGTACCGCAAACTGTCAAAGTAACGAGGACGCGTTAACGATAGTTTAACTATATGGATAGGGGGGGAGGGGTTGCGAGTGGGATGAATCCGCAGGTTGGGATAGAACGCCAAGTTTCGAACATGGTAATGCACTCGATGCACTTTCGACTAAAGCGAGTGGACCATATATACATATATATAAATGTGTATATGTTCACATGTATACCTATGTGGCAGTCGTTGAGGGGTTTGTACAGAAAGAGGGCCGCTACCTCGATGGGGTGGATTTACTTAGGAATACTTAAGCACTGGCATTACTTTGAGCACACCTGCATTAATGCGTTTTTTCTTCTTCTTTTTTCTCTCTATTTCGTTCTCCAAGAAGAAGAATCGAATGTGCAATGTCTGGTGACTCGTTTGTGGCTGTTGTGAGTTATAAATGGAATAAATTTTTGAATTGTTTATGTTGGTTACCGATGCTTTGATTATATGTTTTATCATGATGTACTTAGCATGTAAAACTTTGGAGTGTTTCATCTATACTTGCTGTTGTAGAGATAAAAGCCTTATCAACAATTGATACTTATTCGAACCCAATACTGAAAGGGAAAAGTTTTTTTGGAATAAGAAGGGTTATAGTATCTAATTCTATATTTTTTTATCAGGGACAAATATTTTAGGGGGAAAAAATATTGAAATATTTCTCTCAAAGATTTACAGATGTAAAGATTTGCAGAATTAAAATAAATATATTGGAGTGATAGATAATTTTTTTTTTTTAAGTGCAGACGTATCCATTCCGCGAAATTTGAACTTTTATTTCATCATCCAGTTATGAGCATGACTCAAATAATAATTGTTGGGATGGGAAAAAGTAAAAACACTTTTTAATTTAGTTGATATTGGTTTTTCCTTGAAATAGAATCTCTTACCATGTGGTATCCAGCCTTATTCGTGTCGGAACTAAAACTCCTGGTTTTCATCGATCGTTGGGTAGGTAATAAAATAGAATGTGGTCCGAAAGAAGAGAATCTTTGCTATGGATACACTGCGAATGGAAGTAATTACTATTGCCCGGTCAAAGGTCGACGAGAATGACCCTTGCGAATCACCTATGAGGAAAAATAAACTTATCATTGACGTTAAAAGCATTCGCGTTTTATGATGATCGATTTTTATAACAAACGAACTCTGCAGGTTATAACTATTTTCTTCGTTTTCATTCATTGATTGCATTTTATTATTTTATAAGGGAAAATCATTCCTTATGAACTGTCAGAGATTCAGAAAAAAAATTTCAATCTGCTGTCAAGTGGCTGATTTACCTGTCTATCAATCCATCAGTCAGTTTGTTCATGGTTAAATTCAGAATGGAACACATAAACTAAAAAAAAGTATTAAATTATAATTTGATACGTTCAGTTAATTACAGTTAAACCTCTTTCTTGTTACGACCCCATGATGTTACGAATTTTTCCATTTTTACGACCTGTCGTCAGTCCTCAATCCAAAAAAAATGGGTCTGGACTACCTGAAGCCTTTTTTACTTATCAAGTTTGCAGTGTGTGTATTTGCACACATTCCAAATTGATTCGGAGATATCATAGGTCAATCAATGATCAAAATGTGTAAAAATTTTAATCAGACTCATTTTTCCTGTCTTATAATTTTTACTACCCCTCACGATTTCACGTAGTTCGTGAGTAAAAATTCCCTTCAATATTCACCATAACGAAATTCATTTATTTCTTCACTAGTATTATTTATAAATGAACAATAAGCAATTAATCTGTTGTGTTGATTTTATTCTTATTTCTTTTCATCAAATGAATAGATGTGAACATTTATTCCATCATTATTGTGTGAGTTTCACATTATACCCTCTGGTGACGAGAAAAATATTGGAATAAAATATCTTACTATCTCGCTTAATTGGGGACAGTCTGTAGTTATGTCAACTTATAATGAGTTATACTTGTTAGCGTTGCGATTGAGGACCGAGTGAAAATGGGCGAGGGTCGGGGTGAGGTAACGAAAGAGCCCCCTGAAAGAGGAGGGAACAAGTGAGACGAGATCATACAACGGTCGCCTTGCTAAATCTGACATTCGTTATAGAGTAGGACAGATGTTGCGAGCAACAGAAGCGAGAATACGAGATAATGAGCGAGTGAGAGGGCGACGGGGTTCGTCAACCGAGTCAAATTAAACAGTTGCAAACGATCTCTATTAACGAGAACCTGTGGGGCAATGGCTCTCATATACACACATATTTATATACATTTATGCACGTATAGATGCAAGTGATGGCTTTGGGGCTGGGCGTTTTCGAGACAGGGTCTACAAAACTTGTCAATTTACAGTTGAAAAAAAAAAATGGAAACACTACTTTTTAATGTTAATCACAAAGTTTTAAAAATTATCTTTCATGCGAACTTTATACACTTGAAATGTCTCGAAATGGCCTTTATCATTGATTACATTGTTTCTTTTCATATTATTATTCAATAATTTATCAACATCTCTTTATCATAATTATTTTAAGCTAATGTGATCTGGTCATTTTTTTGTTCTTTCTCGTCTTTGTATTGTTGTGTTTGTTATAATTACGAAGTGAAACGAAATGTTGTATCTGGTGTCACAGGTTGTGTATAGATATACATAAAATGCTGTCCATCATAAATTTTAGAACCATCATTAGCACTAACCAAGGTGTCCACATTTTGCTATATGCCAAACGTATTATCTGTCACAAAGGGTTTCATTCACATGCTCATATTGTTCATACACGCTTTTGTGTAATAATTATTTTCATTAATGTTTGGAATATAATTACAAGCAGCCGAACGCGTACACTGATGTATTATCTTTGTCTCATATGAGTTTCTCACAAATAATACGAAATTTAATTTAATATTGCATATATTTGATACAAGGTGTGTTCACTCGTTAACGATCTCAAACTCTACGCCATACCTATATCTTCCTTCCTTTATATATATTCTCCTACTCGTTATCAAACTATAAACCAAGGGAGATGTTCCGCATGCCTCGATTAATTATTCGAGTACGTTCAAATAGATACGATCAACGGACTATACGATGGTGGCAAAATAGTTGAACGCATACCAATGGTCAGAGCTACCAAGCTCTCTATCTCATGTTGGATATATACATGATGTCGTCCTACCATAGCTATTTCTAAACCATTCCACCATCTCATTTTCTCACCCTTTACTCATGATAGTTAGCCCTTATCCACATTCATTTTACTCACAGGCATATAACCTCCTCCACCTCGCCATTGCTAAATAGCGTATGGTACTAAATAGTTTCGACTTACCGTCGAAGCTATTCCGAGTGTTAAATACTATAACTGCAGCATGAGATTATATGTCACGCGGAATTCGTATTTGGGATGTGCTTGGTTGCTACGATCCCCTTATCGGCTCACACTAGTGGTCAGCCAATTATTATACTCGGCATAATACATTCAATCCAATAAACTTTTGATTTAATATTGTGGGACATTGGGTTGAGAAAATTATTGGAATATGTTTTTGAATATAAATAGTTTGGTTAGGTGCTTTGATGTGTGATGAAAATGTTTATCGTTAGGATTCTTGATTATAATTGGCAATAAATTCCCCATAAATTTGAAATTTTCTCAACTTTCTCATTATCATTTGAACAGATTTAGTTTTTGCATATATAAATATGGTAGAGAATTGAATAAATGAAGCCATGGAATATCAATACATGTAAATACATACAAAAAAGTTTTTACATTCATAATATGCTCGAGGAAATAATACACAATGAATTGTTTGTCATGACGACGGCTATTTGATTGAGTATCCAATTCAAAAAAAAAAATAATAAAATGAAAATAGCGTATTTGTACTCTCATAGACATATTCATTGATATTGTTCCTACGATATCACAATCATCTCGTTCCTCGGTGATTTATCATTCTTCCTTTGTCTGCTAATTGGTAATAATAACATTCTGTAATTCCAGCATATCGAGACGGTATCTGCATCTAAAATTCAACATATTACAATTGCAACATTAATTGTCTGGATGTTGGAATTTCTTGAACGAAACCGTCGATTTTAATTTAATTAACGCAGACATATCGTCTCCGTATAATCCAACCGACTTTGATCATAAAATCAATGCAGAGTGATTCTATCAAATTGAAATACCTCGCTTGAAATTGATATGGAAATAGTTGTATGAGCATTGCGAATTGTTGTTCAATTATAAAATTACATCTTTCACATTGTTCAACGAAGTATTTACAAATTGAAATGATCAATAATATTTAAGCCTCATAATATTTCATACTCTTTTCATTTAGTTCACCATCTATAAATTTACAATCCATTAATTAGTTCTGAATTTATCATTCTGATAACAGTCAATTTAATTACCATATATACATATATACCAATGCAATGCGTGGCATCCAGGTCGCTCGATCGTTAAGAGCGTATTCGTCAATTATCTCCATGTTTCTCTTCTTTATAATCTTACCTTTTTTTTTAATCTTGTTCTTCTTCTTCAACTAACTCTGTGTCCAACCACATAACCGAGCGATTCCACAGTTACTTTCGGCAGCGGCGAAATAAATTTTCTTAATTGAGCGTGTCTAGTCAACATGCGTCGCCGATTTCGCGTCAAACATACCCGCATTTATTTCAGATTTCGTGACCATCGCGATTTCTTTCTCCACTATAACAAGCTACGAATACTGTGGAATATATATATATATATATATATATATTAAGGAAAGGAAACAGGTATATAGGAAACGCGAAGGGCATTTGGAAGGGAATCTTTGTGACGGTGGAAGTGGATGGAAGGTAACGAAGCTTTTTTTGTCCCCGTACAGTCCGAGGTCGCGTCGCTCGCATTAGAATGCCGTCCTGCCAATTTGGGACGCAGGCGTAGGAGCGTTCAATTAATTAAAAACAAAACAGCACAGTATACGTCAATCTTATTTGACTTGACGTATATAAAAGGTGCAGGGAGGAGATGCAGGCTTCCAATGGGTGGTATGCGAATTGTGGGTAAGGGTGTGTACACGCGGGGAAAAACGGGGTGAAATAAAGAGAGAGATTTGTTACTGCTGGTAGCTCAGTCACAAACTTTTAATTAAGTCCATGTTCGTTATATGCCAATTGCTTCTGATTCTGTGATTCTCTATATATTTCTTTTTTTTTTTCTTCTTTTTTTTTCTTAATGGTAATGGTCGCTCTTTTTTCTTGCATCAAGTCTTAATCAATTGCGAATTTATATAGCTGTGAGTGTTGATCACAGAGATGTATTGAGGGCTTCTTATTAGGAGAATTATAATTTATGGAAACTCAAAATGAACCACGTATTGACATTGGCACAGTAGAAAAATTGAAACAGTAGAATAGAAGGCAACTGTCCAACTTTCTGTTTATAAGGTTGTAATAATGATGAGGAAGTGGTTTTGGTTTTTTATTTACAAGTATTTAATTAATGATTGTGTGTGATGGTTAAAAACAAAACACCAAGAGATACATATTTACTTTTTGTATGTTTTTACTTTCGGTGAACACATAAAATAAATCGGTCTCGTTAGTAGGGAGAAAAAAAGTTTATTTTCCTTCAGGTTTGTGCTCATTAGATTCCCACCCTGCGTCAGTAATTAGAAGTTTTAGTTTCCATTGCCGTCTCGTCTTTTCACCACTATTTCTCTCGTGTGCACGTTCCTGGAAGTCACTGTAAGACGCGTATTTTCTCAGTAATGACGTTGCTGTGTCGAATAAGTGGAAACGCTATAGGATCCTCTTGCTATTTACACCTCTACAATTTTTTGGATTCGTAAATAATAATTTCGCATTTTTCATTTCTCCAAGGACAATGTAGTTAAAAATATATTGGAGGCAAATTTTTTGGAGCGATGTTGAATTGAAAATTCGAGATTGTCCATTAACGCGGATTGACACGAGATGCTCTTGGATCTGTATGTCTATGATTTTACAATCCATTCACTCGATCCATGAAAAATCTATATATATTTATTATATATATTATATAAGAGTCAATAATTAAACATCCGCCACTCGAAATTTTTTACATCACAATTAATTGCGTCGACTAATTGGAAACCAAAATAGAATGAGTGAGGATACCAAGGATCTAATGATGAAACCAATATAGAAAAAATTCCCAAGTACTCATATCTAATGAACAGAAACAAAACAAATAACAAGTTGGAATAAAAACAGATTCATTATTCAGTAGTGATGTTTGTTTTGGAATCCCTAATTAAAATTAATCCAACTCTAAGTACCGAATTTAGAGGCATATCATCAAACGAGCGTGGTGAATTTTATTCCCATGTAAATAATATATATAGAGAGGCAAATGGCTAGACAGCACAAGGTAGAGGAATGGAGTGAGCTTGCAAACGTAGATAAAAGTATATAGTCAATAGTCAGAAGAGGAAGCAAGACAATAGAGAAGTAAGACAAGAAAAAGCGAAGTAGCAGAAGGATGAGAAGGAGTAAAAGGGTGGAGGGTAAGGAGAGTGAGGAGAGTAAGGAAGAAGAGGAAGAGAAGATGGGGTAAAAAGGGATGCTTATAAGGGTAGAGATTCGTCTAGAAACATGGGCCAAAAAGAGGAAAGAGATAGTACAGTAAGTGGAGGAGTTGAGAATGAGGAAGAAGGAAGTAGTCGCAATGGTAGAATGAACAAGGGGCGAAAGTGTGTGGAGGGTGTGGAAGAGTGGAAACGCGAAAGGAGGTCTGGCGAAAGGGTGGAGTTTGCTAATTACGCGCGCTCTCTCTAATGAATAAGCTCTAATGAACCACTTTCTGTTAATTAAAGGCCGCCTCTCTTCCACCCCTCACTTTGCGTCGACCACCCTTCTGTTTTCAACCTCCTGCTCCCTCCTAGCCTCCCATCCTCTTTTACCCGTTCACCGCGACCGCATCCACCTTCCAAAGGAGTAGGCTTAACGAAAAGCGCTTGAATGGAGGATTGCAGCTCCAGATCCCAGTTTTAACAAGAGAAATGAATATATGGATATGTGTGTGCGTGTGTGTGTGTGTTAAATGTATATGGAGTGCTCAATGCATCATTCTTGTATATGCATTTGCATATATATATAAGAGCATGTGTAATTATTCACGAGACCAGCTCGACCATCATGCGCCAATAGTGTGGAGAGAGTTAATGAGTATATACACACATAAGGTATTATAGGCCAACTAAAACATCATTCACTTTTTTTTTCATCTGCTAATTTTATGGAATTCAATCTTTTATACCTTTGTGTCGTTTCCTTCTTTCATTGAGAACATTATTTTTCAAGTTTGTCGAGTTTTTCAATTTGTTTAATTATGGTAGAGTAGCAAAAAGTGCTATAGAAATCAATTCAGAACGAATTTTCATCACATTTTCCTTTTATTAATTATTATTAACAGTTTTGTAACATTTTGACAATTCTAATGTTTCTCCTGAGCTTTCTTCTAGTAGCAGTTTATATAATGTATCCGTAAGATTTAAATTTATGAATCAAACAAAGGTCGGGGCCGTGGTCTATAAAATGTTTGAAACGGATTTCGGTATCCCAAATATGGATGACGAATACAATTTTTCTGCATTACCAGTGCGGTTGTTTTTCTGCCACTCAATGGATCCACCATACTACGATACACTCCTTGAGGTTCATTCGCAAGTTCGGTGCAGCGATCTTTCATCAGAGAACAGAAGTTTTCAATACTCATTCTTTGACCACCACTATCATAATCATCATTAATTCCATCATCTACGGGTTGGTATTGAATTTCCGGTCTTGATGGATAATAATGTCGAGTATCATCCAATGATCGTTCATTACCAAATACAATGAATAAATTTATGGACAAAACGACCATCGAAAGTATAAATGAAGAACTTGATAAATTCATGATCCAAATTGTAGTTTGGTACAACGCAAAAGGTATAGAGAAACTTGAACTCTTCAGTACTCTCAATATCAAAGTGTAACGTTCAAATGAAATCCACGCTTATATCTATCATCACATGCATATATAATGCCTATGTTATTTAACATCAACAATAGTTTTGCATTCGCTACCGACATTAAAGTGGATAAGAAGTTATCGATACTTGATGAAATAATTTTATGAGATGGGAATAAAAGTTTATGCATCAAGATCACAATAGGTGACTACACAACATAACATTGTGATGGTGTTGTATGACAATTGAAATGAAACATTCGTATGATTTATAGATCTATTTGTTTATTTATTTCATTGTTGAGCAACAATATAAAAATTCGAGTTTTACAATACATTATTCAATTTTAATGTGAATGATAATTGAAAAGAATAAATGCTGTGTTATATGTCGATATTTATTTTCATAATTTTTTTATTTTTTTCATTATTGAGTGTCAAGTCATTTATTTAGTCTCTTTGTCAGGGTTGTAATTATATATCTCTCTTTCTCTCACTCTTTCTCTGACGTAGAAACTTCAAGATGTGAATTCATTTCTCTCCGATGAGAATGAAGAAATGATTCATATTTGGCTCATGTTGTGTGGACAACAGTTGTGGAAGAATTACTCATTTGAGTGAAGTGTTTGTATTCCATTTTATTTTTTTCAATTTTATTCTTATTGTTATTAATATTGTTGCTAGAATTATTTTATACAATGAAAAAATGGAATTTAAATAGTAAAAGAAAATGAAGTGAATAATGTTTATACTTGTGATTTAAGAATTGCAGAAGTTCTGGGAATCACACAAATGGTATTCAAAAATAAGGATTCGTCAAGGAAAAAAAGTACAGAGTCGCGTTTCACGACTTATTTTTCATTAGCCTGGAGCTTGAACTAATCCCCGGCCCAATTATACTTTTGCAAGAGCATTTCATTTTTTTTTTTCCCAACATTTTCTGCCGAAGCGCCATTGTGTACCATTTCAAGCGGTTAATGTATTCTGGTATTGTTATTCGTGCTCCCTCTTGCCACTCATTAGGGAATCCGTTTGCGAGTTTCTGTTTTTGAACGCTCTATATTTACAATTCAATTTGCTTTGTACTATCCGAGAACCCCTCACGGCTATATCGACCACCGGCCAACCATTACCCCTCTTCTGTTTTAGCTTCACTTGCGTTTCCCAATTTTATATCTTTTTCTATCTTTTATTCGACCTCATTTTCGATCTATTGTTGATCTTTCTACCTCATCGACATTCCATCGCCAATAATATTTTGTTCGTAGTACGTAAACATCAGGTGTTGATTGTTGAGCATGTCTACTACTTTTTTTTTTCCATATTTTATTTCAATAATCATTGTAATACAATTTGCATGACCCATTTCGTCATCTGTTGCACCCACCGATTTAGTAATCATGGCAAATTTCATTCAGCGCGTGCTGCGAATCTAGAATAAATTCCTTACCTATAAACGAATACGAAATTTCGTACAGTTTTCAAACACTTAGACAAGAACATCTGGTCATATGTCAGCAATGAATTATAATTTACAGGAAATCTTTTATAATGTTGAATTTTCTCCTTTCACCACTTTATAAACTCATCATCATGAAATATGTTAAAATGTGCTCCAATATGTACATTCAAATTTTGTACGAACCAATATACTTTTCTTATTACTACGTGATGAAAAGTAATGGAAAAAAAAAGTTGTTATATATCATTCCAATGCACTCACGCTCAGACTCTCAGTGCGACATCTCTATATATATATAAATAGTCAAAGTATGGTGAGGTGAATCGCAGAATATATGGGAACTGGGGTGTGAGAGATCGAGCGCGCGTGCGAGTGAGAACCGTGGAATTGTTGGAGGTATGGATGGTAGTAGAGAAGGGATGAGATACTCGTAGGGTGGTAGGGGAGGATCGGGGATAGAGTGAGAGTAGGAAGTGTGGTCCCCCGTAATCCGCTGATGGACGCATTTACTGATTACCCAAACTCCCTTTCCCCTTTAGAGCATTTGCTTGTATTTCTTATCACATACAGGTTGCTCCCAACTCCATTGCTGTATCATACTCGAAATTTTCTCGAGAGCTATTCCATTGACTGTCTCGTCAACTCGTGAATAAAAGAAACGTTGAGAGTGATATTGCCAGTTGGACTCTGTGCCTATAAATAAAAATAATACATTCATGAACAGTGATAGCTGGAATTATTCGTTGCTTTGGCTAATTATGAGAAAGAAAATATCATGGCAGTAATATGTTGAGTTTTAATAACGTACAGTGCAAGTTCAACCTCATTTTATACAAATTATAAAGATTAAGCAATAATCAGGAGTTGATGTTTTACTTATGAAAAAATTATTCTCTGGAGTATTTGGACATTTGTTCATTATGCCTTACAAGTGTCACAATTGTTTTGAACGTAATTAGAATGATAAAAATATTCGGAAGAGGCAATTTGGTTGTGGATAGTTCACACAATTCATGAAATATATATAATACGAGTAATATATAAATCGTGTATAGCAGATAACAATCAGCCTTATTAGCTCGTTTTTACAAGTTTTTCTAGTAGAATGTACGTGAAAATACAAAGAGAACGTAGAGAACATGACGATTGTATGGTTGTAATTACGTGAAGGAATTCATCTTTACAACGCACACGAGATGACGAGACGAAGGGTTGTTAAGAAAAAATGTTAAGGGTCGAGACATACAAATGATATGAGGGAAGAAGGACAGTATAAGATTGTAAGGGAGAAGATCGCGTATGAAGGCAGAGCAGAATAGAGTCACGAGATGCACTAATTATCTTGCGAATAAAATCTCATTAAATCTCTGAGATAGAACTTAACTCGCTGTTGACAACCTTCCCTGTTAATTTCTTCACTGAATTTCCTTTCATATATTCCCTATACACATAAATATATATATATATATATATTATATGGTCTCTTTAATTAACTTGAATACCGAATCGAATCATTCACTTGCGAAAGAGGTGGAATAATTTGAAAAATATGCATGCAAATTTTAATCAGAAGTTGAAGCGTTTGATTCATAAGGTATTGATAAGTTAATAAATGTGGTCGTCAAACTTGATCATCGTATTATCACTTTTGGCGCAAGTATATGCACACACATTGTTTATGGATATCACAAGTTTATATGATGGTATATAAAAATGACAATTGAAAAATTACGAATTATCCGAGCACTCGGTAATTTAATTTGATATTCCTCTGACAGATTTGTAGGGACTTTGACTATCATCATCCGACGTTTGCTATTCTGATAATTGTCTTCTCTGAGTTGACATTCGATGCCCAATCATTTATTAGTCTGCGGGAAAAGTGTCGGATGAAATTACTATTATTCGTTTTTTTTTTGTTATTTTCCTTCACTTACCATGCATGTGGATTGGGTAAAAGCGACGTCATTGTCTGAATTACGTTGGACTGTTTGACTCCCTGACGGAAATTTTTTTCACATAACACACTCGAGAGATATTGGCGAATAAATACATTGACTTTGAATTGACATGTGAGAATGACTGGCTCGTATATTAAGTATATAAATTTGTCTGCAAAATATCTTTCAATTTTGGCATATAAATAATTGGTCCATTGATGTTTTGACATTCATCTGGAAAATCTTCCGCGATTTCTGTTGAAGTTACCTGACAGTCCATCAGAGTTATAAAATCGATTCTCCCTGGTATTATCTCTTTATATTTGTGTGGTTCTGTACGTACTTATTCATTATTTATATTCTGCTATTTCGCAAATTTATTTAGAGCCCTTGAAGGTAAGTAATGTCTTTAAGTTTCTTTCGTCGTGAAAAAATGTATGATAATAATAAATAACTAAAGTAAAATGGAAAAATGACGAATAAAATCGTAAATTTACCAATCAATAAAACTTTAGCTTTTTCCAACAGGGTAGAATATTAAAAATTTTCACTTGGTTCCACTTGATAGTTTTAATGATTCAATTATGGGGCGCAATTGGGAATAAAAAATTTTCATAATGAGTTGATGTTGCCTGAACGAAGTTTAACTACGAACTGAACTGTTATATCAGGTGGCTCCAACGAGATGCATTGATAACGAATATTCAATTGTGTCGAGTTTAAGTACAATAACATTCATTGGTTCATTATTTCATAGCATGAATTTCTCATTTTTTGTATAAACATCTTGCAATTGTTTGGAGTGGGGCTCCAAGTATTATTATTTATTTTCAAAACTATTACGTCAATAAAAAACTTCTTATATTCGAAATGGAAAGATTATTGCAGAAATTGTCTGTTAAATGAATGAAAACTTCTTCAACAATTTGATTATTATTTCCATGATTTTCTCCCCGACAGTCGGCAGAAGAAACTCGTGATCCCACCATTCACACTTCGAATTATAATTTTCTTTCGTTATGGCAAAATAAAAAATGCAAACTTAGGAAATTTCTCTTGCATTATGACTTTTTCATATAATTCAACGTTGGACCGTTTTCTCGAGAGTCTGCATCATGATCATCGTGAGTATAAAGTTATAAAATAAAAATTCTAAGGCCTCAGTAAGATGTTTGTGTATGGCGAGTGAGTTAAATAAACATGCATATACTGGTCGAGTCGCGTGGAATATGTGCATTTGTGAGACAGCACTAAAACGTCGTTACTACTTGTGCCACTGGTGTTTACTGCCTTGAATTTCAGGTATACTAGATAGTCATACGTATAAACAACTGCGTGAAATAAGGATGATTCTATTTCACGTAGTAAAAAAGGGAAGAAAAGCACCAGAAACTAAGGAAAAAAATAATAAAATAACCGCGACGGAGATAAACTCACCTTCACGTCGCGTAAAATGTCGCTCGGCGTGAAACATCATACTACCATACCAACCATAGTAATTCATTATTCACTGAAAGTGACAGCGTGCGGCTCGTAATATACACACATGGGCCACTACCAACCTATTTGAGAGTAATCTCAAATTCATTGCCATTTTCCTATCTTCAATTCACTTTTATTCATAAATACTTTGGAATAAATATCAATGTCTCACTGTGTCAAATATACAAATTCAATCCCATTTGTGAAATGAACATTTCTTTCTCAAATTTATGGACGTTGAGCCACAAAGATTATTGGAAATTGTAGAATAATATTTATATCATTTGAGAATAAGATAAGATACATTGACGATGGTACAGGGTTTGTTTTAGTGTTGAACATGTACCTGAACTTTCACTAATTAGACAGAAAGTTTGTGAGGAGTTGTTGCTTGTTGCAACTGTGGCCATTGTAATTAATTTCAGCCCTTATCGAGTGATGCAGTGCCATCATGCGAAGTACAAAATGAAAGTACCAAGTGAAGCGAATCATATACGTTATGATGAGTTTGATATACAAAGAGAAAGATTTAAACTCAAGTGAGTAGAGAAGTGAGAAATATTTATATGTCAAGTGTTGCAGTGTTGACCTGATGATCCTTGAGTGTAAAAAAAATTCATCTATCCCAATTTAGGTTTGTTTGTCATTGAAAATTCTGGAAGGTGAAAATTGCGAATTTTAAAATAAAAATGGAAGTACTCGCACGTGAGGGATTTATTGGTGAGTTTTATCATGATTCACTGTAACCGCAAGACAATGTCAAGTACGTTGCTTGTGTCTTGGGGATCTTCGTGCCTGTCATTCATTTTCCAAGATAAAGATAAGTGAATTTTTTAAATTATCCGAGAAATGACTGAATCATTGCATTGCTTACGTTGCATAAAAAACAAGGGAATATAAAGAGTTGAAAATGTGATGGTTGCCTACAGTAGTTATGTCTTCCAGAATTTCAAATACTGATTTAATATTCATGCGGTGTTTTATGAACTGTAGAAAAATACATATTTTTTGCTCTACTCCATGTCTTGATTCTGAATTCTGCCACTCTTATTCATCCGTTTCCACAATTTATTTACGTTGTTATCATTGACTTATACGAAAATGCTTCAACAAAGGTGACGTTGTTAATTAGAAATGAAGCCAGGATAAATATTTCTGTAATTGACATGCATTCGATGCTTTCTGATATCATCATTCCTTTCAACCTTATTCTATTTCGAGTAAAAGATTATCCATCATACGTGGATCATCAAAAATATCTTCGTACCAAATGATCGATAACGACAGTGTAGTGAATTAAATTGAGAGGTATCAGGCGTTGGTTTTGTGTAGAAAATGGAGAAATAGCAGACGCAGTTGAGAAAAGATTGCGAGTGTTAGATGTAGATAGAGAAGCTTGTCAGTGGTGAAAAAATGGAATGTGGAAGCGAGAGAACGAAGAAAAGGGAGAGGGGTATATCCACAAATATATCTATATATGTTTACAGACGAACGAATGATAGAGATGCATTGCGTTTTCAGTAACGAAACGAGAGTGTAGAGGCACGCGGTTGGTAGGGGTCGTTCACTGATACGAATGAGTGTATCTACGAAAGGGGCAATCCTGCTAATGTAACACCCCCTCACTTGCTTCATCCGCAAACCAGACCACTACGTATAAATGACCCTGTGAGCACGACATACAGTTTTTCTTTCGTTCCTTTTTCACTACTGTAGTATTTCTACCACTATATGGCTCCTTTTGCTCTTTACACCCCTCACCAACCTCCCATCATCTGCAACACGCTGCTACGAAAAGAGATGCACCTGGAGAGCTCTCGGTGTTGTAAAGATGCGCAAGTCTATTTTATATATAAGCATGAAGGATAAAACGCCCAAAGACTTTTCAATTCACAAAGACATCTATTGTTTATTTCCTCTTTACGATTTACTCATAACAACCGCAAAGAAAACAAAAATAAAAAAGGGAAAATGATTTAATTGCAATTTTCATTTATTGCATATGTATTTATATTCCAATTTTTCGTTTGAGATATCTAAAGCAATAACATTGTAATATTTCGTGGTGTCATACGATTCGGTTATGGAATAAAATATATCTGAACTTTCCATAAAATTAAGATGATAATTGGAACATTTTTAATTCAGATCAGCAATGAATGTGTCCTGACATCAATCGCAAAATTCCGAATATATATTGAAAAATATTCTCTTAATTATATTTCTCATTTATCTTTGTGAATAAACTACTCTCTTCTGCGGGATTTTATCGATACAAATACGCACAATGACATCATGATAAAAGCTAAAGTATGAATGCCTCCATTTTAATTAACTCAAAACTATTCATAAATATACATTGATATGCAATATTGAATCCTCGTGTTTATTTACAATAAAACAGTATTACGAGATGCGTATTTGTATGGGTTATCGCGTGCGGGTTTGTTTCTACCGGATGGAATGATCATTTGCGCCACTAGTGGTAAAGAGATTCATGATGAAATGCAAAGTCGAGTGCGTGCGAACGAGTTTGGATGACATCAGGGGAAATGAAGCCGTCCCGTAAGCCAACCATACACCAACGCACATATATATATATGTGTTTATGTATACTTGAGTTACCTATATGCACTTATAACTGACAAGGTTCTGAGCGACACTAGTACAGTAAAATGGGAATGAGGCATTGAGAGGAAGCTGTAAAGCGGCAATGGACGTAGCATCGTATATATTGAGGGGATAGCGAGTGGTATATAGAAATGCGCGATGGAATATAGAATGATGTGCAAGAGTATGCGGGAGTAGGAAAACGTGAGTGCGGGTGGGGTTGGGACGATGGGAATACGTGAAGGGTGGGTCTGACGACGGTAGAGCTCCCAATCAAATATACATGAGTTCATTAAGATGATATTTATTGAATGGAAGGTATTGGCATAATGCCAACTGTACAATAGCTCCAAAATACCTATTCATCGTGTTGCAGGCGTGCTGTAACCACAACGCCCATGACTATTGCTAGGCCTTTGTATATCCCAGCGAATCATTGACGTTTCGCGAGTTTCTGTATTCTACGTCATTTTCATCATTCCAACGACGATTGTGTTATCGTTACGCTCTGGCGCGACGATGTTTAACGAACGACATTGCGAGAATATGTATACGAGTATATATAAATATAGATGTATGGTGTGGAGGGTGGGTAGTTGTGATGTATGTCATTTGGAGATTGATTTACATCTACGCATCTCTATGTTGATTATGTTATATTTCTCATGGAAAAAATTGTTGTGTATAATAAATATCTTTCAAGAACAGACTTCGGAAAACGAAAGAATATCAAGCGATATTTTTACGATTTTATTTATTTGACAAATTCATGATTTCTCGAGCGAAAGAAAATTTCATCAACGAGTGAAATTGACGAGTGCCAATTACAAAAAATCTTTGATTAAGAAAAAGAAATATATGGCAATAAATAGATCAATAAATGATAAAAAGTAAATGAGTAAAGTGGCATGTTATTTCCCGAGAGATAATGCGTCGTCATCACTCAGGTTTGCAATGGAGCAATGAAAAATGTCCCTCTAGTCTGTCGAACTAAATAGATTAATCATCCGTGTCATGCGACGAGAAAATCAGGAAGAAGCAGGATAAAAATGAATGGAAATATAGAAGAAATCTATCACGAAGATATTCAATCATGACTGTGAGGTTCAATGTACATGATCATGCTTTCATAATCGCCATCAGGAAATCTGTCGTATACAAAGATTGCCATGGGTGAGGACAAATAAATCTATATGAAAAAATCACGCAGGATATGATGGTAGGTAGGTCGGCCGTGAAATACGATTAATAAACTAATCATACTCAGCTGTTGATATCAATCATTTTCCAGTTGAGGTTCATTCCTGTAGTGGACAGGTTAAGTAACCAACGAGGAACGCGAGTCCACCCGATTATGTGCTTCACTTCAAGTCCAGTTGGCTTAGTTGTAGACATTCAGGCAATGATGACGGAAATAGAAGGCAAAGTGGTTGGGATATTGTGATTTTTTTTTGATATACCTTCAATATACACTATTATCAATCTGTCACTAACAATAGAAACAGTGAGAACATTATCTATGAAGGAGAACGAGACAATAATGTTCGTATAATCTTTTCTGTTGTATTTGTTGGTATATGAATGTAATAAAAATCAAAAATATATCGAGTTGGTAATGAGATAGTCATGAAACTCGTCATCGTTCAATATTTATCCTATTCCTTTTTTTCATTCTGTTGCTGTATTTTTTCATGTTCAACGAAGTATGTAATTGGTAATATTGAAGAATCGTAATGGCAGTTAAAAATGCAGTTTTTTTCTTGATAACGATTTTCGCTCTTTATATAGAATGTTTTCATCCAATTCTCATTTAATGGGCATCATAACATCACTAACAGCCAATTTATAAGAGTATGATTTAATAATACGACGTTGTACTTCATCATACAATGTGAAATAGTGAATTGAAATTTGAAAGATATTGATTCATTCAATATACAATGAAGTTAATAATTTCTTGTAAAAGTTTACTTAGAATCTTCGAACGAACATTATGTCATTTAATATTTTCGGCGTCTAACTATGACATGAATTAATGTGTTGCATTCTCATAATTGAACTCTTTTGTATTTTTATGTCAATGTTATCTTGTAGATAGGTTGCCAATAGACCAATGTGATTTAATTTGGGGAAATGTCTCGGGTTGGGGAGGAATGTTCATACTTTATCCTATTCAAACAGTTATAACACTTTGAATATGTTTGAAAGCTTTGCTGTTGTGTGAAATTCAATAATTCATAGATTTTAATCATGTATTTGGGAACCAATATTTCACTCTGATGTAAATATTAAATTGTAAATGGCTGGTGTTGAATAAAAAAGTTGGGTTGATAAGCGCAAAAGCTTATGGCCGTCATCGCCATAATGCTTCCATATTCATGAATTACTTGCACTCATAGAATAGTAGATATTACCAAATGTAATCCATATTTCGAATGCGTTGGTTCCATTTGTGTTGTTTCATTATTGATATCCCTTTCATACATTTTTCGCAAAATGAATTCTAATAAACCATGATGGGATGTATGATAATTAATAATTTGAACATGAATATTGGTGCGCGAATCTGATCAACGAAAACCAGTTTGACAAATTTATTTGAACATAAAAGCGCCAATTAATTACATTTTGAAGGTGTTGCTGATGAGGAATTATAATTTTTTCATTTTTTTCTCGAGTTTAAATTGAGTTGAGCAGGCTCCAAATGACTGATATTTTTTAAATACTCACCCAGATAAATATGAAAACAAAGTGAGAAAGATAAATTTATTGAATTAATGTCTCGGCTGCTTCAACAGTAATAGAAATTGTATATTTGCTCGTAGGCAATACTCACCATTGTTTAATTTATCATGTTGGAATAATGTGGAATAGTTTTAGTTAGTTTCCAGCAGTTTACTAATGTGCACCTTGGAATAAAATGAAACTGTTTTCCTTATGTATACGTTGATGCAACGACTATTGTCGATATGGTGCACACTTGGTGTATGTTGGACAATCAGCCTTTGTGATTCACGGAACCTAATTAATTTCACAGTGTAATGAGCGAGCACTCTGTACCCAGCCACGGGATTCATTCCCCTCAGGCATACGATTCTCGAGCCAATTACAAACTCGCCAACCTGATTTCTCCTTTTCATAGAGTTGTTGCTGTACCATCGTTGACGGACCTCTCAACATCGTCACATTTCCCATAGTCATTATAATCTTCAGTCTCTTCATTACATGCGCTTTTATCAAAACATCATTTTCAATTACGTACTACTACTACTACTACTACTACTAATAATAAAATTAATTTCAGAAATGATTTTATGTGATGAGGATAATAATTAGTAGTTTCATTAATGAAAAATATTAGTCAATCATTGCATAGATCTGTTGAATTTTTCAGTATATTTCGTCGAAATTTTCATTCCACATTGTCTACATTCATCAAAGCAACGAGTTAGTTTTCATTTAATAAAAAAGTATATTACAGAAAATAAATGAACAAAATTTGAATTAAAACTAATGACAAACTGGAAAGAAAAAATAAATAAATAGAAAGCAATAGATTAAAATACAAAATAAATGATCCGTGATGAATAAATAATTTAAAATAATGGATCATTATGTAGTGCAGCAAATTGTTTTCTTGAAAGCTGCGACAGAAAGGCGTTATTCTGTGGTTAACCACGACAGACACTGTATATGCATGCAAGATCTTTGCACGGTGTCTGGCATGTGCTCACATATACCTTTACATAGCCAGTGGGCCTTTGTGACCGCCGGAACCTAATTAATTTCATAGTAATGAGTCGCTAACCTCTTGGTGCCTGAGGACGAGTGAGGGAACAAGCGCTTAGCTATACAACGTAGATTCGTGTCTGCCTGGAGTCATAAGCGCAGCCGTTGTAACATCTCTCTGTCGTTCTCTGTGCAGCGCTTTTCAACTCACTCATCGTCCGGCCATTTCCACAGATTTTGTCGCCACCCACACTTTATATTTCTGTATACGTTTATATACCACCCTTCTTGCTCCTCGTTCAATATTCCCCAATCCTCTTTCACAATCGTATGTGTACTGAACTTGGTATGTCTACATACATACGCGTACTCCAGATTAGATTTAATATTAATTGCTTGCCTTGACGCAATAATGCCAAGAAGAGATCTGTACTCTCTCGTATACATGTATTGCACAGCTAAACACGATATACAAACAAACTGGTATGAGAGCAATGCGATCCTACTGATCGAGAGACTGACGATTCAATTAATTCCAACTGCATTGCATATATACGAACAATTCGTTTTGAGGCTTTTGATAATGAATTTCACGTATTAAATGATATTCACATTTAATGTATTTAGATTAATATTTAATTATTATTGATTTAATATGTAGAAAAAAATATGTTGGATTATATAGAAGTCTGATTGTAAATGATTTTGTCAATTACATACTTTATGATCATTGTTGAAATGTACGATATCTAAAAGGCATCATTAATTTATGAACCTGAATCGTACCCATTATTTCTACTGATGGTCATTCAATTCGAGAATAAAGCCGTAATTATGCTATTCCAATACGTTCATTTGCGATGGATAATCCGATGATGTGTTCGGTGCTCATTACAAGTCATTAAATGATTCTTACAAATTTTTGAAATTATGAACGCGAGATATTTTCGAATCAGTTTGGGAAATCTGCTGATGGATCATTATTGGCATCATTGCGGTATGTTAATGAAAGAGAAATATGATATTCACCAAGCATTAATTCTCTATCAGACTTCGAAATTGTTACAATTTAATTATTTCACGTTGATGGAAATTCAGAACGTGGGATTGCATTGAGAATTCAAACATTTTAGAGTAAAGTTTTCTCGGAAAACAATCATAGTTTGTAAAATGAAAATATTAACTGACAATGCCTCATCATATTTTTAACAAGAAGTGTTGAACAACAAATATAAATTTAATTTTTTTATTGACTTTATGAAAACAATTGACAATAATTGACAGCTCAATTTTATAGTTACATTTTCAAAAATCAACTGGTTAATATGAAAGTTTTTCAATAATTCTGTAATCTAAATGAAATTTTATCTGCAATTAAATCGAAAGTTCTTAATTTTCTTCAATACATTTTGACAATTTTATTGCGGTCAATTATTTTTCAATATTCCAGATAATTATTGAGGTTCCCCATATTTTGCTCTTACCTCCCATCTATGTAATTTCACTATAGGTAAATACCTATATACAGTTACGTATATGTATAAATATTGATTCGCGCGCAAATGAACCGGACGTGGTAATGATTCGCTCGAAAAGTGCCGAGCGCCGTGTGTCTATGTGTGGGGAACAGAGGGTTTGCAATTAGCATGGTACTTAATAATGCACATTCAATGAGGCACGTGTATACTTATGTATGTACTCCCGTTTTATATATATATACATATATGTACACCCCTATATGTATATTCAATGGGTAATGCCAGGCGTATAAAGCTGGTGTTTATCCTAGAGCACGATGTTCAATAATGCAAAGGTATACGGTTAAGAGATGGAGTAATTGAAAAAATAGAAAGAAATTCTATTTGTCGTGGACAGTTATTTGTTCAGTATTTTTCATCGCACCAATTGTGTCTACAGATTGGACAATCACTGATTTGTCGTAAAATATATAAATTTCATCAAACACTTGTTCAACACCGTGTGAAGGTAACTGAGTGCAAATTGGATTTCAATTGATAATTGAATATAAAATGTTTTTCATGTTAGTCACTCACATCGAATCATGTTTCAGCTGCTTTTTTCTTTTTGTTTTTTTAAGAACTTGTTGGACTATCTCTTGAATTACTGTTTTTTGTTTTGTGAAAGTTGTTGCATGGTGAAATTGATTGAATACAATTTTCAATTAGCGTAAGATTGTCATGAAAAAAAATTGATTATATATAATTGAATGAATTAAATATTAAAATTTGCAAAAAAACATAACACCATTGCAAATAATCGAAGCACTGATATCTAATTGTAATAATGCACTGATAATGAAGAGAATCAGTAGAGAGATGACTCTTCGACGTTGTGGGATGCCGAATTACAATACCTTCGACTATATTGTGGGTAATTCTATGAGGATAGTGAATTTTGGGTTGGTTAGGCTCTAGACAATGAGCTGCTTTGCTTTGCGTAATGGAAGACAAACAGCTTCGCCCTTATCCATCCCAATCCACCGTACAACGTCGTGTATCTGCCTCCTCTTGCAATCCTCTTCGCGTTCAACCTCGTCGACAGATTGGATCCGACGTCTAGTCGTTGTAATTGCACACAACACAATGCACATCTCGTTATTTAATTGCGAAATAACAATATCTAAGTTCTTAATCGAATTACAAAAATTTTAAGTCTGATTACTCAGTGGGCATTAACAAATTATTGCAGCTCACACTATGCAGTTAATAAAAATTCCTGTAATTAATATTTCTTATTATTGAATAGGAAAACGTAATGAATTGTTATCTTGCCATCACTTTGCGCCGTTTCCTGGTACATTTCACTATGTGATGTATTTCAATATTTTGTTATATTTCCTCAAATATTAACGCACGATATTTATTAAATTCCATCTCTTATTTTTTTTTCTTGAGTGCGAGAACGAAGTGAACTAATGCATTGAAATGATCGCGTTATACAGTGTCCAATCCCTCGGTCACATTTTGGGTTTCAATATGTTATTGGTCGTATGCAAGCAGAGAAACCCCAAGGTATCCACGTGTGAACGCATACGTTGATATGACGTTATCCAATTAAAATGGTGCCTTTGTGCGACCTGAGCTGTCGCATAGTCACTCACACCATCAACTGGCACATGAACGAGCTTCGTGAATCGAAATCAACCCTCTTGCGCACAAAAGGCTGCTTCCAATTAGTAGGACAACTTCTGCGGGATCGCTCGACGCGTTGGGTTTAGCGCTATTTTTTCTGTAATTTCTCTTTTTTTTCCGTAACTGAATGCGCGCGAAAGAGAACCAGCGCTTTTGTTCATGCGTCAGGCTATTTGATTTTGCGTTGTTATTCATTACCTTACTCATATCGATATATAAAACTATTGGTACACCTATATCCGTTGCTCATGTGGATGAATTTGATATTGAAAACTCATCGCGATGGATTTTCATTAATGAATTTCTCATCTTTCTTCCAATATATCCTGTTGTAAAATTTCAACTACTTTAATTAATTAATATATATGTTCAATTCCTTCCGATGGAGCGAATATCCCTCTTTAAATTCCACTACGATATTATACACCTTCGCCTTAATTAATTCATTAATTAATTAGTGCTTGTTGCCGCATGAGCGAAATATAGAGAGGTAAAATTGGATAAATTTCCTCTTCAAGCTTTCGTCGATATTCGTTTACCGCATCCTATAATCTACATGATTTCAGTAAATTCAAATAATTTAATAATGAAAAACTTTTCAAAGTTTCTTGAATAATGGGGTTGTATCGATTGGCTACACTTCTGATGTATTGAAAGTGTAATGTGATTGATTATATTTTTTATTACTAATATATTGTATGATCGATTGCATTGGAAATCGATCAAATATCTAGAACCGGCGTCATCTAGAGCATTAATCACACGACTATAGCAATTGATATGAGGCCTATCTTATCGACTTAAGTGAAAGAAGCATTATGAGGGTTACAGTAGTGGTTTAAAGTATGTACCGACGATCTACAACGACCATGGTCGATATTTGTTACAGTTAATTCTCGTGCTATTCAAATAACATGATTTTCGACATAAAATATATAACTTTGAATATCATATTTTTGAACAATATGCAAGAATGCAATCACTACTTGAATAGTTCATGATTTGCAAATTCGATTCAATTCACTGCCATTATTTGTAATGTAAGAATAAAATTTGGAATTGATATAGAATAAAAATGAGCAATTAACCAAAGCTATGATCTTCATTAGCAATTTTTAATGGTCATAACTTTGCCATTGGACTAGAATCAATTTTACGAAAAGAAATATGCAATCGAAACAGTGTGACAATATCTCTCCAGAATGAAAATCGTGGCCAATGCAGACGTGAAAGTAAATACACAATCACTATTTGGAATACATATAGAAAGATAAATACAACAATTTTTCATTTTTCAGATGAAATATATTACATCGGGTTGGTTGCACACATGCGCGCATACGTTGAATCGTGTTCATGCCACGCCATTCCATTTTGTCATTCCATCCGAAATGAAAAACAAAAGTGTAGTGTCCAGTTGCTTTTGGGTACACAGTGTTCATATTAATTTTTTCCCAATGCATTCAATTTGGCGCGAACAATGACCAGTATTGGCGCTGCACAGTCAAATGCAGCGGATCGCTGTGGCTCGATGAAACGAGACATAGTGGAGGGATAAAAAAAAAGTGCAACGTGATAGTGACCAGGAGAAAAAAGCGAGAGAATGAATGAGAGGAGAGAGAAAGAGAAATGGGGGAGTCACGGGGTTATAGTGGAAATTGGCCCAGCAGATACGGCCACGGCTAAACACCCCCGCGCCCAATGGCATAAAACGTGCTTAAAACACTGCAAACACGAAACGACGATAAATCTACGAGGTTTGCAAAGTGGCTATCGTGTTTGTGCGCATTTATCTCCTGTGCTAGTGTTCAGATTTTTTTTTTTCTTATATTTCCTATTCGTTTTTATATCGTGATGAGTATATTAGACTCTTGATTTGCTTGAATACACGATGATTTTGCACTGAGAATAAGTAAGAACGCTGTATTTGAAAATCCAAGTTGAATTATTTTTCCATTATTTGTAAACGAAAAATCAACATACAAATAGATACGTGAAAAATTGATTTGGCGATGAGAATAATTTAAAACAGAAGAAATTAAATAATTTATCGAATGAAGTATTCGTTAACAGTGTTGAGAATTATGGGGACGAAATATTCTGATACATATGCACACACATACATTATGCAGAACTGCAAACTAATACTTACTGCTACGATGACGAAGAGGAATATAGCAAGATAGATATATAGATAGAGTGACTGCAATGTAATGGGATGAGAGTATAACGTCCCTGATTGGGATAAATACGTAATCGTACCTAAAAGCTGACAAATTTGATTGGTCCTAATGGGCTTCACGTCTGTTACGTTAATGGGGGAAAATGTACGAGGGTAAGTATTTCTCTATATGGGTCCCTGATGTCCGTCCACTCAGCGGAAATTATGATGGATGCATTATTTCTTCATGAATTTCTGTAGAAAAATTAATAAAAAAATTCTACAGGCGTAGTTAGTGTTTATGTGGTAAAAGTATAATTAATCTGTTAAAAATATGTTTTATCTGTGTAAGTAAAATTAAATGTAAAATCTCAGATTGGTGGAATATAAATCAATTAAAATATCTATTGCAATATGCAATTAAATATTAAATGTGAATTTCTCAAAGGATTTTTTTCAATTCTAATTAATGAAATAAACAAGGGCTTTTTTATATCAACCACTCATCATCACATTATTCATAGAACAACAGATTATGGGTTGGACTTATCAACACAGATATACAAAATTGATATAGCTGCACTGAGATGTAAAGATCGTATTTCGAATTGAGAGTTAATATGCAACAGCGTTAAGACACCAGTAGTAACAATATGAATGCAATGTAGGACAGGTAGTATACGATCTAGGATATAGAGGGTCGAATGGTGGAGAAATGGCGCGGTGAGAGTGAGCGGTGAAGCGGGATGAAACTAAATGGGTGGCAGTCTCCGGGGGTGATACTGGTGTAGGAAAGGCACTTAGACACGACCGCGTCTAAAACTTGGCCATTACGCCAATTGGATCGTAATGGCATTGTTCTCACCTGAAATTCTATAACCATCTATCATACATCGTTTCTCCTCTCGATTATCAGCACTCAGTTCTCTTTCAATACAATTTATTTTCGTTAAAGTTCCAAACAGCTGGAATATTGACACTAGAGTGGAGATTCATCTTTCTTCCAATTTTTTTTTTTTATTATATTGAAATTATTTCTATCACATTGTTACTAATGGAGAAAAGTTTATCGTGTTTAACTTCAGATGAATTCACTTGGAATTATAACTGATGATTGTTAAATTTAATCATAAAGTGTAGATATATTTGATTAGTTTCCTCTTTCTGATTCTTTCTTCCATTTCGGATCATCTTCTTAGAAACAAAATTATTTCTACATTTATTTTGTGTATTTTGATTAGGTGAAAATTTTCAAAGGTTCAACTGGATGGAATTTAAGTGTTCTACAAATTCGTAGAGTAAATGTGAACCTACAATATCATTTGATTTTCTTTGAAGTGGAAAAATTTTCGTTGAATCAAATAATGCTATTTTCTTTTTAGTGAGTGGTTTAATCAGCTTGAATAGTTTGAATGAGAAATCACATGAGAATGTAAAAGGCTAAAATTTCCGAAAATCCCTGAGCTTACGTCGTATTTGTCGGTCTCATCTACTTCATCTTAAATACATTGATGAGGCTAAACATTAATTTGGAGTTACGGTTTTCCGTCTGTTGCTGTAACAATGCCGACATGTTCAACAGTGGAAAGAGCGGACCATGTCTGCATTGTCGCACACAAAGGGGTGAGTTCTAACATTACTCTCATCCCTTTATCCTTTTGTTAGTCAAGGCACTAATTATAAAATCGAATTAGATGCAGTATAGATGTATATACTAAGGGTAAATTGCAGAGTTAGCCTAATCGGAGGGCGAATGTTGCAGCAAACGGAGCAAAAGTCAATGTTCAATTTTACCACAAGCAAATGTGTTGTTTCAAGTCCATTTATTTCTATGCATATTTCATTGCACTATAATTTAATTAACAATTTGGGATCTTCTAATGAGGGAATCCGTTACAGTTGTAGAATAAACTCAGAGGTAAATCGGATATTTCAAAATAACAGTTATAACAAAATGGGGCAACAACTTTTGTTTTGTATGATCAAAAATTATTCATTGATGTAGTTAAGCTTGTTTCCAATATAAAGTGATTGAGTATCATAAATGAGAAGATAAATTGTCAGCGCCTATTTGAAAGCATCACAACATGAAGAAAAGTCTGTTTATATTTATGTTCTCTCCCCTCATTACAAACTGAGTAATTACAGTAAGTTTTAATTGTTACATTTCTTACAAGCCCCACTTATTATATTATTCAACAAACTTTATTAAAAAAAAAAATGCCAGAGTGACAATTGGTTTTTTTGTGTTGGTCACTTCATTATTATCGAATGAAATGGAATAATTCAATTATCAATTACCAAAATTGATTCTCATGATTGAAAACTCAGGTAATTTTATTTTTTGAAATTTATTACAGAATTTTATCAATGTGTAATCTATATTTACTGCAAAGTGTCAATTAAAATATAAGTTCTCGTAACAGTTGTAGCGAAAAAATAATAAAGAAGATACATTTGCGATATAGAGAGAATAAACAAAAGAAAAGAATGGATACCACTGGAAAACATTACTCTCGAGCACCGCTTACATTCCCTCGACATTGGACCTTGTCTATCCCTCAGGATCATATTTTCTCTTGGGATCTAGCTATTAGGCGATTGTACTGTAAATAAAATATCACAACGTGCCGTCGCTAACCGCTCAAAATAATAATTGCTTTCACAATGTCACTCTTGAATTCTCCGATCTTCTTTCCTCGACGCGTGCCAGTTGGGAATGCGTCAAGTTATACTGTATATGTCTCTTGTGCGAATTTTATGTTATGTGCGGATAATAATATCTCGTACACACTGACTTGCGTATTCGCACTCAGGAAATTAAAGTGCTTTGGATAAAGACACAAGAAATATTGAGAGTGATTCCCACACTGTTATCCTCTGTTATAAATTTATCAAATTGTAAATTAATAAAAATATTCTTATTGAAGCATAGAAGATTCACTTACTGTTATTATTATCATCTAATGCTCATCAGAGTGTAATTTAATTTCATGCCATCTGACACAACCATATGGTTTCACGACTGGTGTAATTGTCTGTCATCCGCAGGCTTTGTTGCGTTACGCAAAAGAAATTGAGTGAATATCTATCAATTATTGTAGGTAAATAATAATTTTTAAATGGAAAATTCAGTTTTATCTTCTGATCAACAAAGTTCTCTTTAATAAAGAACTTATGTTTTCATAGTGAAATATAAATAAGAATCCAATGATTTTCATGCTACTTATTCTTGATATATTTTATTTAGATATAAATATATTATGTTTCCACGTCAGAGAATTGGTTTTGTTCATACACAATCAAAGAGCAAGAACACACAATTCCTCGTTGTGTAGTGTAGACAAGAATATCTGTTAAGCGAAATAAGTTTCTTGTTCGAACTTTGATGTTACAGCTACACTAATTGGACGTCATCATTTTCCGACGAAATAATTAGCAATTAAGCCAAACAGATTACATTTCTCTTTGAGACTTCAATAATTATTAGTTTATTCAATGCAATGTGGTTATTATTATTCTCATACTGAAATGCACCAATATATTGAATTGCTAAAATGTAAAGGTATAATTCATAGACCTTGAGACGATGTGGATCTTCTGGTGAGTGGCAGAGCTCATGAGTTGAATGAGGCGCTGTCGGGGTTCCTCAACTCGTAAACAACACCCTTCCATACGTCCGCCACCACCACCTCTGCAAGCATCACGTCACCCTCTTCAGCATCCCTCACAACAGCGGGCCGTAACTCTCTCGTGGTATAATTAATTATGTTGTTTCAATTATCTGACAGCTAATTAAGCGCACTATTATGAAAGGTAAACAGAACAGGGGCTTTACTCGGTACGAACAGTACGCGTGTATTTTATACCAGTCTCTACCACTCATACCTTCTATGAAATTTTTTTTCTGTATATTGTATGTATATTTGTATGGAGAATGGGTGGATTGGATATTTGAGTGTTGTGTCAATAGTTTCAGAGTTATTATGCACGAGTATCCAATTAATTTTTCGTATAATTGAGCAGCATAGTTTTGGAATTGATAGGTTGTATTAAATGGTGATTAGGTCATTATATTTCATCTATTTATGGAGAGTGAAGAGGAATGAAAGTTTTGTGGTTGCCGGGTGAAACATATAATGGTATTAAAATGACAGTAAGTTAGATGAATGACCGAATTGGAATTTAATAGGATATGCATATACTGATTTAGATGAACTAACTGAAGAGGAAATATTTTCTTATTAAGAATAATTCTGAGAATGCTCTTCTATTGAATTAGGCAGGTTTGTTGGTGAAAAATTAAGTCTCTGAGGTTAGACCGTTTATTGTATGTTAAAATTGTTGCATGCAGAATCAATGATGAATTAAACTTTTATTGAAGAATGTGAGAATCCCACAATTTCAGAAAAATTATTATTCAGAATAATTAATTACAGTAATGTAACAGAGTTGTTTGTATATTATGTAATGACACTTCTCAGTAATCGTAAATCACTCGACAATTTTTTGTTCATCATCTGTACAATAATGTAAAAATCTGCACAAAATTGTTTATATTCCTCCACAATAGATTATACTTTGTTCAATACAAAAATATTCTCCCCAGATCGATACCCAAAACTTAGTATATGGCAACTCCATTACAGGATTTTTATTGGACAGTAGAAACTTTCTGGTCACAGTGGCGTCAGTGAGGACTCAGACAAAATACAATGAATTCGTTGGAGCAACTCGAGGCGGAATGAAAAAAAAAAAATCCATTCCGCTTTTTCTTTGTGGAACGAGATGAAGAGACGACATTTCGACGGCGATTCACGCACTACCAACTTCCGATGAGGAAATACATTTGTGAGCAAATTTTTCTCGATGATTCAGATTGCGATGATATTTTCAACAATTGAAGTGATGTTATGAATATTTGTTCTGCAAGATTATCAAACAAAATTTATTTTAGTTATTTTTTCACATTCCTTCTGATTTACGTATTTATCAGCTAGTGCTTTAATCTTCAAATTCTTCACACTCTCACTCGGATAATCTATCTGATATTATATTCAAACATATTCTGTAGTAGTCAGCGTCGATTTTCTTGTATGATAATCTGAATTGAATTTTCTCTCAAATATTTTTCTCAATTGAAACGTTTCTGAATGAAATTCATATCAATTAAGTGTAATATAGCATGACGTAAATTCTCCACACCGAAATAATTCGAGCAACACAAACACGTGAATTCGCGTAATACACAGATCAATCCATTCGGACTGGACATTTATTCTGTCTTCCATCCCAACAATTAACACACATCGTATATAAAGGATTCCACACAGATTCTCTCATTTCTCCTCACTGTCATTCACAATCATTAAAAAACCAGAAAAAGAAACGAAGAAAAAAAAAAGTAAATTAAATAAAAAATAAGGTAAAATAAAAAATGAATACTTTTAGCCCGGTTACATGGTCGCAATAATTGGCTCTCCACTATCTCATTCTCTATATAGTCTATATGTATATCCTCCTCACTTTTGTAGTCGTCCCCGTCCATCGCCCCTCTGCACTCTGCGGTTCGCCTCTTGGACCCTTTTCGGTCTCATTACGTCCGAAATAAATAAGCTTTCCCCTCATAGCTCCACCGTCCCACCAATGCCCCTCAATACCTTCCAGTTTTCATTCTCTCTCTCATTGCGAATATCCTTTCACGATGGCACACCGACACACTAGTCGGTACATCAGGCACCCTCATTAGCAGTCAGACACTCATTCGAACTGTGAGGTTGGCTGTAGGCACTACAATAAAAATTCTATGAGCAGATTGATGAGACTTTTGGCAAAAATTCATTGTTCTACTCATTCATTGTACAATAAATAAATAACAGAATTTTCATTCACAACTATTCGCATTCAAATCCAGTTGATAGGAAAAAGTTGACGATTTCTTTTTCTTTCACAGATATAATTGGAAGATTTATATATATTGAATGAGGGGTGGACAATTTTAGAGTAATCGTGAGTTAATTTTAAACGTCTGATAAGAGAATTCAACGATTGAGGATTATCCGCAAAATATGACTATTAGCGTAAATGTGAAATGAACGTGGACAGTATATGAGAGTCATTATCATCTCGTGCGGTAATAATTGTCACATATTCAGTATAACTATCAAAGTAATGAGTGCAGATGTTTAATCTGGCATGTACACATTTGGAATATGGTATTAGACAATGAGCGAATTGATATGGATATAATGTTGATGGAAATGCCCCTTTTTTGCCTGGAAATTGAACAATTGTAATTTTCTCACTAATATCTCACGGTATAAATGTGGAAAGAAATTCTTTCTATTTATACATTTGGTCTATCATAATGTTGATATGAATGTCTCTTCAATTAAAATAATTGTGTAATTTAACGAATACAGTATGTTACGTTTGTTTCATGCATTAAAAAAAATTTATTGCTTTGTTAGTGTCAAAATTAAATAACGTGGATAATGAAGATGAATGAAGCAGCGATTTTCAGAAAAGTTTGCAGTAAGGGGGAGAAAAAATGTATCGTCAACTGTGAATTTTCTCCAACATAGATGTTATCATATTTATCTATATCTTGATTGGTTGCACTCAAACATTGTCTAACACGTGTTCCAATTATACCGCGTCTGCTTTGTTCTATAAATAAGAACGCGAGTGTATGGACCTCCAACTACCAACAGAAAGAAAAAAGAAAAATTGTTAATTAACGTCAAACGTTCGGAACTGATTTACGTGGCGTCTAATTAGCTAGTTTGACGGTGTAATATATACGATATAGGCGGCATTTTGATTGGGTGAGGCAAGGCGTATCGTGTTCAGAAAACAAGAAATATGCATTGATTGTCCAATTTTCTTTACTTCACTACTAATTACAATTTTAAAATAACGAACCAGAGAAATAAATAAAGCGAAATATTATCTGGATATCGTATGTTATACAGCATTTTGGTAGACTCGTATTCACCATCATATTCACCATACTATATTGGACAGAATGTTCATTATTGCGACAAGAGTATTCTGCCAATTAGAAATGCCTCGTGATTTCTCCTTGATTTAACTTCTGGGGTGAAGTGAATTCAATTTCATTAGGTATCCTCAATAGTCGCCGCATTCGGTCGCCCTTCAAAGTTCACGACGAAGCTGAATGCAAATACGCTTGTGTTGCGCGGCAATAGTTGAAGGAATCTTTCGTGTTATAGGATTGATAAGACAGTCGAGTAGCATGGCAATAAGCAAATGTTGAATTTTGAATCGATTTTACAATTGAAATTATTATTGTAGATTAAGTCACGACGAAGAAACAATTTTAACATCCGACCGCGAATAATTTACAATTTTTTGCCTTCACTTTATTGTCTTTTGTTGAAACACGACATGTTTTGTGGTAAATAGTGTTCTGGAAGTAATTTTAAAGCAATACTTGAGTTAATTTGAAATCGTTGAGTGCACATAAAACCACGTTGAATTGGTAAGAAATTGTCCAAGCGTAAAGTTGGTAACGTACATATATATATATATATATATATTACGTCGTGTACTGAAAAATTCGATTTCTTGTCTCATTTTTTCTTCATTAAAATATTTACAAGACATTGTTTATTTTTTGCAGTGACTCTAATGAGTCTAAAATTATTTCCCATTCACTATAAAAATATTCGCCAATGACTGTAGTAAATATAGGGAACATTTTTTATTATATTCCAATTAACAGAAAATATCGCAAGATTCGTGAAACAAGATCACACGGATAAGACCGCGCACTTGGCACGCACCGATTTATTCGTCTGACAACTAGTTGGAGACTATATATATATACATGTTCATATACATATACATACGTGCCAGTCAATTGCGGTACTTTGCTTTGTGTGTTGCGAGGGTGCCGACCGTGTAGAATTTCTTAGTGGATATTCTCACTGTACAAATGATGTATGATGAGTATCCAAATTTTGTATAATATCATTTGTTTTTGAAGAATGTGTTCTTGAAGTTGAACAAATTGAATATTTTGTGATGGAGAGAAGGAAAGGTTTTTTTCTTTTTGAGTGCATGAAATACACAGAGAATAATGGAATGTTAGAGGTTATATGAAAGGAAGAAAACATCATGGAATAAAACATCAGTAATTAATTTTCTAAAAACTTGTATTTATTAATTAATAAACGTGTGTGCCGTATTATCTTACAGAAGTTCCAGGACCGACTAGAGATCCAGGTTGCGGCATAAAAGTTGAGATAAATCAAATAACAAAATTAACTAAACGCGAATTGATCATAGTTCGAGCGCGCACGCGTTTTTCTTATACCATTCTGGTTATCCTCGGGCAGATTATTGAATCTCATCGCTTCATGATCAAACATAATCATTGGTTGTCATGCAAATAATTATTTTCCTCAGCATATTAAAGAAAAAGCTTTATCATATTCATTTGTAACGAGAAAAAAAAAACATTTTTTTTTGTTTCTAGATAACATTGAAGTGCAATGACCTCCCCGAGGATGACGCGTGGCCGCAGCCCCTGTCCAACATTGCCAAGTCACGAGAAATCTTTCTAGATTGAGTAAACATTATATTTTATAAATAAATCAATCAGCTGATCGTAAGGTAACATCGAAGCATAAACAGTGACATGATAAGAAAAATAAGTTGAAAACAAAATAGTTGTCAATCGTTAGAATAGAGGAATATTAATCTTTTTATTTTATCGTATACTTGGCAACAATGGCAGCCCTCAGCATCACTAATGACTTGAATGGTCAGGTGTAATGTTAACCATGGATAATGCGTCTCATTAGGTATCGCCGTAATAGTAAATAACCATTTATATCACACAAATTTTTAACAATATACAAAATGTATCTATGTACAAGTGTAAATTACACGTTCTTTGCTGTTACATTTTTGTCCCTCGTTCCGAGAATGCTGATTAGAATTCAATGAAGCTTGATTTTACTCACTTCAATAAAATTATTGATTGCAATTACTAATTTCATTTTGCGGGAATGTCAAATGCAAATAAAATCCAACTCCATTCTTCTTCCTCGCATTCAATTGTGCTTTTCGATAGTCTCATCCAACTTCTTATGGTATTAATGTTATATTCGTTTCTCGTTTAATGTAAGCAGAACATTTGATGACAAATGTCTACTAAACAGAATGTACACCGAGTGAGAACGTACAACAATCAGTATTATTATACAGGTTACATCCAAGAGTGTTATTTTGCAATTGGTTTGTAAATTTTTATCTTTTATTCCATTATTGAGCTGTGCGGAGCTTGGGCCAATGCTGTCTGTTCCATTTGTTTTTTACTTTCTATAATGATGAAAATGGAAACAAAGAATTTAATTTATTATTTCGAAAATATCATAGTAAGTGGTGTTCGTTCTTTGCTTTTCATTTCTTTCTTGTTGTATAATGGTTATGCTTTCTTATGTTACATTTATCATTGACGCTCGTTAACCCTGTTCCTCGTGGAATTAAATTGAATATACAGTATAATAAATACAGTGCTTCAATTAGACCTTACACAAATAAGATTTGCAAATCTATTATTCCTTGATTTTTTTTTCTTTCATCCAAATTGTCTGTGCCGATAATAAATATTATTTTTGTCTTTATTCTTTGTTTATCGCACGCGAGAGAATATTGGCCATCGACGAAATACATTATTACGTAAAACGCATCTCTGACTGATTAGCCTTTAGTTATTGCTTACTGAGTCATGTATACATCCCACATGTAATAAATGTTGAAGAATATTTTTGGATAATATGTGGGAATTCATTTTTTGCATTAAGTCCGCAGGGCTCCATTTAATTGCTGTGATGTGTCGATAAGAATGGAATTCATTTACTAAAATACCCAATGCGGCAACTGTAAAGTTCATAAAACTGAACGACAGTGAAATGTTGTAAATTTATTTGGGAGCTGATGTTTCGCGACTTTACTTTCAGGAAGGTAATTTTATCAATATTCATGAGATTTGAATTGTTACGAAAATTAAGTAACACATCTGAGAAATTTAGAATGGAAAATTTTCTAGATAAATTCCTTTACATGTCATGCCTAAGAACTCTGTCCATTGAAATGAATGCTTTTAGTTTGTAGAAAAAAAAATTCTAACATAATTCAATGGAGAATGATCGAAAGACACAAAACTTGATCGAAATTACCATACGAACATTGTATCGGGCACAGCAATGAAAACCACCCTGTGAACTAGTAATGCAACAGCCACAAAACACAGTGAAAGAATTAAATACAAGTGAACTGAGATTAATTCATGCAGCCGGGGTAGGATGAAGGTTGGAAAACGACGTAAAGAAGAGCGGAGAGAAATTAAAACCCCCCTAAGAGCGGAAGAGAGAGAGTGAGTGAGAAAGTAATAGCGAGAGTCAGGAGAAAGAGAGACAGAAGTGAAAGAGAATGAGGGGGCTTGTCTTCATAATATTCCAAATGAATTTCTCACGACGGTCTTTCATTCGCTCGGGAAAATAAATGAGTGCAAGTACACAGTGACTTTTATAAGGGGCACCAGAAGCACTGATGGGGTTTGTTCTCTGAAAATGTAACCGTTAAACGTGTAGCCACCGCCACCGAAACAAGGGACGCCTAACGAACTTAGGCGTCTCTCATCGCGCGTTCACCGAAGCGAAAGGGCCGATGATTTTGAAAGAAAAATAATTTTCTAAGAGCCCACCGTCGTTCTTACTTCTTCTCACTGACTCCTTTTTTCCCCTCACAGACGTATACACATATTTATATACACACATACACATTCTCCTCGCATTACTCCTTTTTTTGTTTCCTTTTCATTTTATTCGTCTCTCACAATCCTGTTCTTCTTCGCCCCTTGTGCTTATACATATACATATTTTTCTCTGCCTCAACGACGTTTCATCTTTATTGAGAATTAGTGTCAGTCATTTGCCACAGTCTTTCAAAATATGGAATGATAATCGACCCCAGTCATATTAATATTTCCACAAGATCAAAGCAATTTATTTCGATTAAAACCAATGTTAATTTTTCTTTCTCCACAGGAAAATAATGACAATAAAAAAATGATAAAGGAGATATTGGATATATAATATTGAGATGTTGAGCTTTCAATTGTTGATTTACTTCATATTATTGTGGGATGACTCTGTTTACCAGGAAAGAATATATGTAATTAATGAGCAACTATGTCAAATAGGACGCATTCATGTCCTCCTTCTTGAGCAACAATTACCCGAAATTATCTTCATTTTATCGATTTCATTAATATTTTTTGTTTTATCCTCTTCCTTTTTCTCTCACCACCCACTATCAATCAACGTTCCAACAATAACATAAACTTATCTCCAATCGCGTGCGAATACTTC
This sequence comes from Meteorus colon, assembly GCA_030523085.1. Taxonomy (NCBI): domain Eukaryota; kingdom Metazoa; phylum Arthropoda; class Insecta; order Hymenoptera; family Braconidae; genus Meteorus; species Meteorus colon. Next base: position 117,830 of record JAPYZH010000111.1, on the reverse strand, counting down.
CAAGTAAAAATATAATTATTCTCTCTTTGTCACTTAAAATGAATTGTCCGACTGCATATTTTGACCTCTTGTTGATTAATTATTACACAACCAGATCGTCTTTATCTATCCGTTGTTAAATATTTTTCACCTTCTTAATTTTTTGGCGCACATGTACATACGAGAACGAGGCACGTGCAAACTGCAATCGTTGAAATGAACTCATTCTCATCTTCAATTAATTAACACATCTCCCAATACACATATTTTTAATCGACATTGTCCGAAAATCATTTTCGGAATAGTGAAGATTTTCTATCATGTCACAAATAGTGTTTATTTTTTGTTTCTATTACCTCAATGTAAAGCGTCACATAACGTTTTTGTTCACATCATTCAACTAGCTTTAACCATCACAACATTGATTTCGCAGCACTATAGTTTCGTCAATCTGTTTTTTTTTCTTTTTTCACACTTGAATTGAGCATTCAATCACAAGGCTCACCCCAATGTGGCCATTCCTGATACGGTGATTGTTGCTGCAACTGTGGTGGCTGCTGATGAGCCAGACCATGTAATCCAATGCTCATTTGATGATGGTGTTGATGCTGATGAATTTGATGATGACTGTAATGCGGATGACCCGGTGGCGGCGGCGAATAGGGATCCCCACCAACGCCAACATCTACAACGTCAACTTGGCCCGATTGTAACACTACACTTGATGGTGATACTTGTATCGATGCCTGCGTTGATGACGAAGAGGATGAAGCGACTGGTGACACAACTAATGGCGTTGTAGGTTGTACCTTTTTCGGGCGACCGACCGGGTTGCCGCCTCATTCACGGCTACGTCTTGGACGCCCGACCTTGGCCTTCCGCACTGGCGCTCCACTATTGCCAGTAACACCACCAACCGCTGCTGCTGCACCAACACTCGACGATTTAACCATTTTGTGCCAATCTGATTCGCATACTGGTGCACCGGACAGTAAGCAGTATCTACAAAATAACAACACAAAGAAGAAAATTGGAATGATTAAAAATTAAGTTTAACGGTGAGGCACAATCTGACGCTTTAACTCTCATATTATGAATTTTCTTTCATAATATTGACCCACAATGACTTGTGAAAAACCTCAACTAATCTCAAACTATAAATTCTGCCATTTAAGAGAACTTTATTGAGCAGTACTATTTATGCAGCACGCGCGACTTGTTGACCAATTCCTGTAGTCTTTACTCCTACGTGTTTGTCACACTTGAGGAGAATTCTCCTGCCAGACTTTCACACAACATTTCAAGAAAATAAATCAAACAAAAAATCTTTTTTCTCTATTCATCACGAATCGGTCAATAAAAACAATCAATGACCAGAAAAAAAAACCTCTGCATTGCAATATTATAATGTCAAGTGAGAGTTAAAGATTGCCAAATATTAATTATGATAAAAATGAAGACACAAAAATTTATTAAAAAACAATATTCACCTATCACCAGTGTTGAGTACAGTGCCACATTTTGAGCATGCAAAACATTTGGTGTGAAATACAGCACCACCCGCTCTCGTAACAAATTCATTTGGAGGTATTTGCTGACCACAGCCTGCGCACGCACCGCCACCACCACCACCATTACCGTACAATCTGTAATTAAAAGAAGAAAAAAAAGATGAATTTCATAGTCTTTGAGAGCGAATCATGAACATAAAATTGCTTATACACAGTATTTTTTTATTCGCAATCATTTCGAACTGTGAATAAAATTTTCTTTTTAATTGATATTATTGATCTTAATATTTATATATAGAGTGAGATTACAGCGCCGAGTGAACGTGTGAACATTATTGCTGTTGAGATCCCTGTTGAGCAATTGAGATATTTCTTTCCAGCGTCAAATCCCTGTGTATTTATGTACACATATTTGTATCTCACAGCATTATTACAGAAGCGAAAGAGTTGGAAGGCTGAATGGTAAGAGTTAATTATTTATTCGCACTGGCCCGTTGAAGAGATTGATATTCTGGTTGTTACAGACGGTGGGGCACCTTAATGAGCATTATCGATCAATATCCGTGATCGAGTCTATTTATTGGCGTCCTTAAATGGATATGTAATAATTATACGAGCGTTGTGAGTACCCGCACAAATAAATGAATGTTTGGTAATGAGAATATAGCAATCGATATCTGTTCTCTCATTAAAATCAATCGATAAAAATATTAATATCATTCAATCATTAATTATGTCCGTAATATATAAATTGAGAGATGAGAATGTTGGGTAATTTATTTTTCAATATCGACTGTTATTTATTGACGAGTACAACATGATTCAAATGTATTATGTTCGGACATTAGTTAGATTATGTTGAGAAACGAAATGGTATTTTTTGTATTATCATGTGAGTATGTCATGCAAAAATATTTTATATAATTGAATTATCATAGATTTATCCTTTGCAACCGTTAAATTGTGTGATTTAATTGATACTGTTTTTATCAAAAATTTCCCTGATAGAATGCAATCCAGTAAATTAATTATTCTCCATTGTAATGTTCAATAAAAAGATCCTGTTTAATTGAGTACTTGAAGAATGTTTTTGAAACTGTGTAAACATACTCGAATTTACAATAACAATAGAGAAAACCAATATTCTTTTGTGTTTTTTTTTTGTTCCCATTATTCGAGTTATTTTATTCACATGTTTTAGCGATGGTTAATTAAACTATTTTGGACACAAAGTTAAAAATGCATCAAGTTATATGTATGAATGCACCATCAATGTCGAGTCAATACATAGAATATACATGTCGAATGTATACATTGGGTGTGTGAACATTAATAGCAGTGGATTGTTTGCCAAACGCCTGTGCGCGCGATTGCGAAGTACGGGCCGTAAAATTCAATGTTTATATAGCAATTAGTTGCATACGATTCTCGGTATGCTCGGCGTCATCCAGAGACCCGGTCATTGAAATATATCTGTATATGTTTATCCCGCACTATGCTAGAGCATATTGATGAATTGTTGATCGAATGCACCATATGAAATAGTCGCTTTGAAATTAGTTACGAAATGAAATTACATATATGCAATGATGGTTATTGTGGAATTTCAAGGGGAAATTTCGCTTCGTGGGTTCCAACGCCGCATAATATTAATTCTCATTTGCGCGTTCAAACCGATAAAAAATAATTATGATTCTCTGAATGATAATGATTATTCTCCGAGCCCTTCGCTTTATCTATTGATTTTGTGAGTCGGAATGTTCAATACATTTTTGGTGTCAATTTAAAAAATATTATTTCACCCATCAGATAATTTTTATTAATTATACATTTTTTGAATAAATTTTATTTCGATTCAAATTTATTCTGTTAAAATTAATTCGTATTCATAAATTGCGCGATATAATCAATTGCTATTAGCAACGCCTTCCATCAACATAATTACGAAAATCACAATATATCCTTAATAAAAAATAAAGGTACCGGCAATTATAATTTATAAATTGTTACACAATTTATTTTTCCTTTGTTTTCATTTAATTAACATTATGCGGAGAGTTGTTCAAATCTGCTTATTGTTCATTCACCAATTTGCGTTAATGAGATAATCACACAGAAGCAGACACAAAAGTGAATGGAATAAATGTGTATAAATGTGTATAAATGTGGATATACGCAATATATATTGAATGGCAACGACGAGTGAGAGGACCTGCATTGAACATATGAATAGTTGTGTATCCATAGAGCGAGAGTTAAAAGCACAGGACCAATTTGATTCGCGGTTCTTCATTATTAATTTAATCAGCTTCTGACAGTTCCATTATTTAATTACTAATTTATCTGTCGCGATTTTCGCGTGCAAAACCGGATGAATTTAGCATCGACCAATGATTATTTTATACAAATTCTCTCGCCTCGTTTCACGCATTCAAAGTCAAAACAACATTTTAATTTTTTCTATTTATCAAGGTCCCATTAATGGAACGTTAATAGAGCGTAACTATTGTACAATGCATGATATATATCAGATTGTCATGATAAATAATCATGTTTATGTATAAATAAATAATTAAAGTCGATATGATATCTTCATCGATTTGATCAATACAATGGAATTGAATTAATTATTTTTCATATAGTTGAGTGGTGAGCAATCAGCCAATTACTTTCTTGTGTGGCAAATTAATTAAAAAGTATCCAGCGTTCTCTAATGTTTTCATTTTCATCTATATTATCAATAACACAACTACAATAAAATAATAGTTCACTATATATTACATCGCCAAGACCATAAATATTTCGATAGAAATCATCGATGTGTTTTTATATTTGTGATGATGACGTGTCATCAATTAATAGTTGTCAGAATTTTTGTACTTCATTTGATTCTTGTATTCACTTTAATTTGAAACGACTATACTAATCACACTAATTTTTTTTACACTCGCACACACATACATATATATCAACATTCAATCCAGTGATATGATAGGAAATAGTTCAATATCACTCGTGTATGTGATACATTACCTGATTGAACTCGTTTGAAAACGATTCAATCAAATTTTTTGTATTTGATTGAGTAATTGGATGAAAAGAACCGGACAACAGAGTTGCCAAAAAAAAAATAGTTTTCTTTTTTATTTGCAATAAATGTGGATACATGTGAATGACTCGTGAAATCAATTATAGCAAGTGCGCGCAGTGAGTACTTCAGTCTCGGTTTTGTTCCACTTTAACCACCATTCAATTAATCAAATAAAGTAGTCATACTAGTTCCACGATCATCACATGGACACTTACAAATAATAATAACGACCTTTCCCGTTGAGTGCGTCGTTAAAAAAATAAAAACAGTAGAAAATTAATAAATCTCATATAATATAGATGGACGACCATGAGTATAAACGTTATACAGGATAGTTATCCCCAAGTATATGTATAGCTATACAAGAGTGAGGCGAGAGGAGATGGAAAGAGACGAGGGCGGAAGAGCACTCTGAGAGGGTTTCGACGTGGTCCGAGCTCGCCCTGACCAATTACCAACAGCCATCTGTTCTATCTGTTCCACCTCATCGGTGAGATGTCGGCTTCTAATTAGTAATTAAGAAGGAATCGAAAATAAAACAATTCTGGAAACTCAATTCGTTACAGAGTGCCTTATTGATCTTGTCCGCAATATATTAAAAGCAAACGTCAAAATTATTATTCTTCTCGGAGGATTGTGTCCATTCTCTCATAATTATATTTTATTTCGACTGAGTATTTGCATTCCTCTAGGGAAGAAAAAATATAAACAACTGTAATGAATGAAGGAAAACATTTCCTGCCCATTTATATTACACACAATACAACAAAAAAACTAAAGATTATCAAGAGTATAAACATGAAAGTAATTATTTCATATGTTATATGAATAGTTGAGTAATTAATGCGATGTGGATAAAATACTCATTATGGAAATATTCAAATGCAATATATTTTTATGGCATGGAACAATTGTGATATTTATTCCAGTATATATTTTTTGTAATTGCTCGTTTAGATCAAGTTCCTGTGAATGGTTATTTCCGTTATTTTTCGATGCATGGGAGTTTTAATACGATTGTTGATGAATTCTATTCTTCATTTGGTATCATTTCACTAGAGTTACGCATGAGCACTCGTACACCAACAATATGTTGAGAAAGAATGTAATTATATCATCGAAACGTATCTGAGTGTAGTAATAATGAAACTCATTTGCAAAGAGGAGGTGAATGGAAAGAGCGCGTTCACTGTTCTGATAATTAGGTAGATAATGTCTACTGTTACCTATATGTACCTTCTACCTATACCAGACTAATCTACAATTGATCGGTCGCGTGAATGTCATCAGGATATGGTTTCTGTGTTATTCCGTATATTATTGTTAGATATTGTGTTGATGCTTCGACGAATTGATAATCATCGAATCATTATGTAAATGTATATTGCGTATTATTTTTATAGAGTAGTAGAACCTTCTTATGTTGATTTGCATTAACATATGGCAATAAGAAACTGTTTTTTTATATATTGTCCAGAGGTGTGTTTAATATAGAATTATTTTCATCATGATGAATTGAATTACCAATCGTGGAAACAATTTGGTACTCAAAAGTTCATGGATAGAACATTGATTGTTATATTTGTCATTAATTCTTATTGTTTGGTCGGTGCAACATTTTCCTTTGATGTCTGTTTTCAGTGATAGTGATTTGCTGTTGACATAAACAATGGCAGTTTGAATATCAGAATTTTCATGAACAAAAGATGAGCATTCATTCAGTGATCGATATCGAAATTGAATCAACTGAATATGTTGAATAGAATCTTTTATTAACGGTCTCAATGGAGTACAATTTATTTCATGTTGATATTCATTTTAATTGGCAATCAATTTTTTCACTAGATTAATTTATCAAATGGTTATATGAAAAATGTGAAGTAGATGAATAAAAAAAAAATTGTTGATCATTGATTATTAGATTTATGTATCTAAATCTTTTGCACAGATTTTAAATGTCGAAAGAAGCGGCAATTCAAAGTAAACATCTGTGTTAATGACTTTTGAAATAGTCATCGACATTTATACACACACTGCTCTAATTTATCGTTCGATTTTCCATTTGAGATTTCGAACGGTTTCTCTTTTAATTGTACCTAAAGAACTTGCAATGGTGAAAAATGATTGCAATGCACCTTGAACACTATACCACCACCATAAACAGATTTCGAACGCTAATCGCACCTGCTATACTTAGGTATCGACATATTTCAGGAATGACATTTATAAATTGGTATTATATATTAGACATTCATTAAAACGTCTCACATTCTTCATTGGCTTGTTAATATTGATTAGGAAATTTGTCGAATGCAGATATCAACGAATGAAATAATACTCGACATTTCGATTAAATCCAGTTAATTTGAATCATTCAACATTATAATAATTCGGCTTAGGTTATTTGCAGTGAAGGGTAAGAGGGTGAAGGGATAGACGGCGGGACGTTGGATTATATTAATTTTATTCTCTCGAACATCAGCGGGCAAGTTAAATTGAAGTTGAATCGTCCTATAATGAGGTGCTGCGTTCTGGAAAATGAGTTTCAACTTAACGACAAATTGCCTCCATTTTCTTTACATTCCCGTTTCATTTTTTTCCCGATATGTATTAAAACATTTTTTTTTCTTCTTTATCTACTCAATTTCGCACGGATTTTACTTTAATTTTTTTTGTACTATTATTCGTCAATGGTTTTTACTGCACAGATAGAAGTGTGAGCGCATTCCAATAAAGTCAGATGATCGATTCAAAGAGGCCGCATGATGTTTCCAATATCCATTTCATTCAGTCAATCAAAATTCCTATTAGCTCACCAATACAATTTCAGCCAAAAGTATACACAGAACATTCTGCGTTTTCATCGAATACAAATATGGAGATATACAGAGTGAATTGAGGTAAAATATCAAGTGAAATGTGTTTTACTTCATTAAAAATTACAGAGTTGTATGTATGTTGTTAGAAATCCATCATCATTCCCATCCAATGTATCAAATGTTGCCGCATTCAATTCCAACTGACAATACTTTGAATGAAAATTAGTGACAAAATTTCTTATCACCACTAACAACAATCAATGAAATTTGAACGCTGCTTGTATTATAAATTTCACAACTGAGTAGTGAGTGATTGCCAAGCTATTCTGATTGGTTTGATCATCGCCTAATTTTAATGTAGTTAACGTTTTGATTGCATGCTTTGTTTCCCTCACTACACACGCAGTGTCTCGACAGTCAAACCCCCCAGTAGGACACCGACTCACAGAGAAGGGTGACTCACAGCTATATATGTATATATATTGATCACTCAAAGCACACAGACAAACCCCATATAATCGTACATCATACAAATATATAACACCACACTCGTTGCAACGTATCTGTGAAAATTGACTGAGGGTTGGAGAGAACCAATCCAACCAGCCATTGTTATATGTCCACTATACCTATGTCCACGATAAATACACGTATACAAATGAAATTAATTAAATCACACGAAAAAAAAAAAATTTATTCCATAATTAAATTCATAAAATGGTTTAATAGTTTTAATTTAAAAACTTCTTGGGCGGTGCGCGGGGGTTGTAATATAAATAGACTTAAATTCGCAATTTCATGACACGTATTTATATGACACGACAATTTATTTTCCAATTTTTGAATCAATTACATTTTATCCATGTAGAAATATATTCATATGGGTATAACGATAAATCACTCAGTCGAAAGAAAGTAATTTTGTGCTTGCCCGAAAGTGTCCCGAATGCTTTCGCAATGTTGATCCTTATGATATTGCTGAGCATGAAAGAAGCGAGACAGAGAAAGAAAAAAAGCACGATGTGTATATATATATTCGAGCAGAATTACGACGTGGCCAGCGATTTGCAATAATACTCAGTATGAGCAAGCGCCCGTGGAAAGCAATATAAGTGAAGTATACTGCAATTAATATATCTTGATTAGTTTTCAACAGAGTTGCCTTTTTGCTCAGCAACGTTGTACCACCCTGGCGGCAAACGCGTTCGCCTCTATCTCTTCCCCTCTCTTATTTTCTTTCTTTTTCCATCGCGCGCGTCTCTCGCCTTCCATTTAGTTATTGCCAATAAGTAATTATATTGTTCTTCACCAAGCGCGGGGATTCTTATTTTTTTCCATGTCCCCACCAGCGCCGCCAGGTGGAGTGTTTCTTTTCTATAGTACTCCTTTGTCTTCTTTTTATTTCACAAGAAGAAAGGGAAAAGAAATTTTGTCATGTTTTTTTTTTCTCCACTTTGTTATATATATATAGATATGTATTTGAGTATTTCTTCATACAGACGCAGACACGGACACAGACACACACTACCCTTCTCAATCGCACTCTACTTCCCTCCTCGATTCCATTCCCCTCTCAGCGAAACCTAATTACGATTTTTACACTCTTCATCAACAATTACATGGCCCCAGCGCAGATCGCATCGGGCAAGTTCAGCCGAGGGCATACTGGGGGTCAATGAAGAAATACAACCGGGACCGGTTTTATTTCTCATCTTCGCCCCTCTTAGGTTATATATATATAGTTATATGTATGCTCCGTCTTATTTTTTTTTCCGCCCTTTTCTTAATATAAATATATGTGCCGGACTGTGATTGCGAATGTGTGAAAAATTTTTGTTTGATGGGATATTATTTGATTTTGAAATGTATAAATGTAGGATTGGGAATAGTGTTATGTTTGATTTGACAAAGTCACGAAGTAAATTTGAATTTCGAAGTTAGCTAACTTTAATCCACTACGTGATTCCACCGCAGTGGGATGCATATTGCAAGTCGGGATGAATGTGTGTGTGTTGGTTGAGATAGAATAGCTATGAGTGTGTGTATGATACAGCTGATATTTGTTGTTGATAAGAGATAGAATGTTGGGAATTGAAGAATTAATTTTTGAATGATGTGGAGAACATGGAATCAGGGAATTTTCATTCCAGATGTGAAAATTTGAAATATTTTTCATTCAAAATAAATATCAGATGAAAGATTAAATATCTAAAATTTTAATTGTTACATTATTATAGGAAATTTATAGAGTTGTACAAAATACAATAATTATTTTCATTCGTCATAGAATGGTGGTTTGACATATTAATTTTTCAATATTTGCCTCTTCGTGCGGGAAAAATAATTAACGTGTAATTACACCTGCGTCATTACATGCACAGATGGATAATATTATAGAATTGAACCTTGAATGCATTTGTCAGCTGTGTAATTATCCCATGCATATTTTTGAATCAATTCCTGTCTTTGTTTTGTTACTCAATCAGTTATTACTTGATTGACATACACTTTCAGTAATTTTCTATTGTCTATATCGGCAATTAATCTGCTTGGAAAATTATGAATATATGTGCAACGGATCAGATATTGCATTGAATAATGTGGTAGTTATATCTTCAAACAAATTATCTTCCTTCATTGCTATTCACATAAATATCAATCCGATGCAAAAATAATCCGGTATCAAAATAACTTTGGTCGTCATAATCAGAAATATTCCAAAGACTATTCAAACATTTCGATCGGCTCTTCATATCAATAGTTTGCACTAAATATATTATATGAACAATACAAACTATTGTGGCAAATTTTTCAGGAGGGTTTTCAGTTCAATAGAATCAGATCGCTGAAAATTTACATTGACAGCAACTGGTTATGATGTAATTAGCAGAATTCCCATCCACAATCTAATTATTCTCGAAATAAACTTTTGTAAGTAACGAAATATGCAATTTATCAATCGAACAATTATTATTTGACTGTCCTGTTCCTATTTCATTAAATTCGCTTGCAAATTGAATTTGAATTCTCTGTAAAAACTTATTGATACTTGTACCATATTTATCAGTTTCTCGTTGTCTCCTCAACTTTTCGGATTGAATTACGTAAGAATATTACAATGAATATTATTGAAAGACATGTCCAAGAAAAGAAATTCAATATTCCAAATTTTTCCCCTTTTCAAATAATTCTGTTCACGATATTTCAATCCGAATTGAATTGTCACGTAACCGAATATTCTACGTTTGAGAATAAGAAACATAATGAAAACTCGGAACAACACACAAAAGTCCAATAAATATTTCGCGCATGGGACCAATAAGCGGAAACGTTCAATAAACCCTGAGAAAATAAAGAAGAAAAAACTGTTAAATAACTAGATAAACAAAGAAATAAATCAGTTGAATAAAAAATAATTAACAACACGAAATAACAGTATTTTGTTGAAAGAACATAAAAATAACTGAGCCAATGAACCAAGCTCGAATGTAATCCACGTCACGCAACGACAAATTGAAACTTAGTTGCTTTGCAATTTCATCAAAACCCAACGACGATACGAGAGCGAGTGAGATAAAGAGAATTGGGAGGGAGTGAATTGGCTCTCTTTTGCGTAAATTGAACTTCTAACTTGTATTTGTATGATAATAAGCGCGTTTAAATATACCCAGTGTACCTAAACTCACTACTTAAATACCGGACGATTACCGGAACTGTTGGGCTCGTAAGTTTCAGACATGGTGGGCCAGTGCAGCAACATTATCAGCGAAAACCCCTGTTCATCCTGCTCCCTTCGCCATTCTCGCTATATATATAACCGATTCACGTGTATTAACAGCATCTATACTATCCAACGCTGTTGTGCAAGAGGAATATTTACATATTTACCGAAGCCACAACTTTTGCTAAGTTTCAATTAAACTTCCCTTTTATTCTGAAACGAGAGAAACGAGTGTTCTGATATACTTTAACGTAACATGGAAGACTTGTTTTCTTCTTTCTTCCTTTTTTTTTCAGACCCGTTTTCCATATCGTTGTTAAAACACAATTCATGTATGAAAGTATATACAAAAGTAGAATAGGTATCTTCTGGAAGATCTTCTCCTTGAGAAATGGGATTCGTTTTACCTTTTTTTTTTTCATGTAAAAATACTTCATCAGTCAATTCGTGAAAGGATAATATATTTATTATTCAAGTTGAATAAAAATGTTCTATTTGTAAATACGTGTGAGGGTATTTCGAGAAAAAATTTCAATTCAGCTTTGGTCAAGGCGTTCAATTTCTATATTCGATATTTTTATATTGTATATTTCAATATTTATCTTTATAGGAAAAGGAGTGAGGCGAATTTTATGGTGATTGTTATATGACACCTCTGTTCTTGACGCTGATATGGTAGTATGGTGATAACGTTATGACTCAAATGGTTACACATCGGGAAAACATGAACATATCGAATTTGTTATAAACAATTGCATCGTTTTGTAGCTTACATAAAAATTAGTAAAATTATTTTTGAAATGATGATTTATTTATCGTCAGCTGCTATTTATTTTTAATTTCGTTCTATTATTTTGGAATGTAATGTATGTGTAACAAAATGACACAATAAATTGATATCAAAATACCAATTGCATCATTAACCATCACAGATTATTGTGTCTTAAGTGATTTCAACCCCTCGGTACTTTCCCCCATGGTTATTCATCATCAGTATGATCCATCACAAAACATCACGCGGACAAATTCTCGCACGTTACCAAAATAAACATGAATTAACACTGCCAATCACGATGGACAATTGACTTGACAACTTTGTTAAGTGTGTCGATTCATTATTGAGATATTATAAAAATTTTCTTCACCTATTGTTTTCGTTCTTAAAGATTTACATTTCATTTTATTACGCTCTATGAGCATGAAAGTACGACGAACAGAAGATGAAAAGCGCGTCGAGTGGTATTGCTTGACGAAGGACGTAAAGGTGTGTATATGTATATACATTATAATCGGGATGCGAGGGGAAAGAAGACCGACGTGACACAAGGGGGTCACAGGGGTTAGAGAACGAAGGGGTAGAAGTGGGAGGGTGGTTATAATTTTAATGACGGCGTGTCCGCGCTCAGACTATTAAGAATACGCGTCGCTAGAAACTTTTAACGAGGTGCTGCCTCGTACAGAAAACCCACTGGATGCTATGGTGAAATATATAGTATAAGCGTTGACGATGCATTTGGTGATGAGACGAGGTAGAGAAGAGAGGAAGTAAAACCTCCCTCAGGGGCACACAGGAAACTGGGTGCTGGTCCCCGAGAGAGCATTATGTATTTTATAATGATCTCACAACAAAATTGCTATTAGCGACCGACCATGTCGTCCGGCATATATATATATATATATATATATATATGGATTCTCTTTACCTCACTTCACACTCACTTGTTCTCATATATCTTTTACTAAATCTTCAACACATACATCACCTCTATGTTTATATGCAGCATTTTATTATACTTTATTTGTCATTTTTTTGTAATCAACTTTATTATCTTCCACGCGCACATGAGATATTTTTTCTCTAACACGACAAAAATATGTTCATTATTTATATTTAGTTGGTGCTAAATTGATGCAAGTAAGTCGTTGCGAATAAAAGAAGGTGAAAATATTAAAAATGAAATTAAAATGAAAAAATAAAGAATAAAAAGAAATAATGTAGGTGATGAAGAAAAAAATAATTGTGGTCAGTGCGCGGGTGGTGTCGGTGCGATAAGAGATTAGTAAGTCCCGGCACGAACTGGACTTTTCAATTTATCGATTCGTGAGAATATAAGCGTGTGCACGAGCGTTGCGGCTGACTTAAGTTATACCTGACTATATGCCAAGTTAGTTAGTTCGACTCCGAAAGTCTCGCGCGGTGTGTAATTCTTGAATCGATATAAAACACGACACCTGGCCAACTGGGTCATACAGATCGTACAAATGATTTCATATTGTATTTTATCGTTTACTCACGCGAGATCAATTGTTTTAATTAATTGCGTTTGTTAGGAGAACAATCGTAAATTTACCAAACTTTCGTTCAAACATCGATTAAGATTATGTATGATCTTTTTTTTTTTGTATACGATAGCGTGAAACACAGCAAGATCGTTCGTGTTAAGTGTCACGCACTTCTTTTTTATTTTAATACCATAAACACATTAACTTTAAATTTACATAAACGACAAAATATAAACAAGGCGAAGAGGAAGATCCACATCAGTCATGACTGGAGTATCGCAAAGAAAATATCGGGAAAGAATACTTTACATATACTTCAACCATGTCATTCTTTAATTCTGTATTTGATGAGTAAATCAAAAAATTACGTTCACAATCAATATTGGAAGCGAATATATAAATGCAATACGTTCTCCAGATTCAAGTCACGCAACATCGTGAAATTATTTTCCCCCAATTCATTTTTATTTCTTTTTTATTCATTTATTTTCATTCATCTCCCCATCGAATAAATAAACAAAATTCGCAATTGATACAATCCGCATATGAGTGAATTCCTTCATCTGTTCGTTCATTTAATTTCATTCATTTTTCATCTATCACAAAATAAATTAGATGAAAAAAAATGGGAAATGTATATGAAAATATGAAACACACATACGTTTATATGAATATCTGTCTGGTGTCGACCAAAACTAAGTCCTTTGAAATCGGACGCGTGAACGTTCTCGCTCATTAAATTCAAATATATACATGGGGAATAGAGAAGTATGGAGATCGTTTGTGTGTGTATGAATGTGTACGTGTGCATTTGTGTGTCGGAACATGCACGGAGGTTCGTCAACGCTCGCCTGGGGCCTCCCTTCATAATAATCCTCGACCGCCGATAGTTCTCCTTCCAACTCGTCATTCCACCTACCACCTCCTTTTGCCTCTCCTCTCTATACAGTCCCTCGCTTTCGTCGTTGCAGCCCCTAACTGAGCTAACGACCCTGCTTTATCTTCGTGCCAGCCACAAGATATATAGGTAGAACTGATACGCACCAACGAAGATATCGTACACGCGCTATAATGGCTTTATACCTATACATCGCTTTAAATTCATTTCTTTCATGTTAAATTGTAAATTTCCAAATTGCCATTCATTTTTTATCTTGTTGTAGACATTGTCATACAAATATTGTTTAGATCGAGTGAGAATTCTATTTTATATGAATTCATATTCTGAATTTACAACAAAGTGACATTGTAAAATTGCAAATATTTCAATTTAAGTCTATGAAAATAAATATAAGCGTTTTTTTGCACTTTACATACTCAACTGTGGGACATAAATTGATAGATGAGTTATTAATTCAATGAGTAGATAATCTGGCAGAGTTTCATACTACACTGTTGTTTTGAATTCAGTATACATGAAGTGGATAACGCATTTCGTCAGAGTACTTAATAATCGGCCAATCAATTTCCAGGGGATCTCGTCAAAGTCTTTACAGTTCAATCTACATGTTAATAGGACGTTAGTGGCATTTCATCTGTACACCCACCTGTTCACAATTATTCTCAACCTCTTTGACTTTCGTTTATGTAAATATTTATGAAGTATACAAGTATATATACATATAAATACGGTACTCAGTATTTTCAATATAACGAAAGATTGATACGAAGAGGTAAAGGGAAATTTTTTTTTTCCTTTCTCTTTCCACGTTTTATTTGTTTATACGAAAATTTAGCAATGGGTAAAATTGTAATTCTAACTTTCCTGAAATATTTTTTCGTAAATTCACTCCAAAACGAATTCGTAGAAAAATAAATTCCTACATTTGTTTATATTGAATTTGAATACACAGGAATTCGTTGCTTGTGGGAAAAATGTGGTCACTTTGCTATCAAATTCCTCTTTTAGCTACATATGTCATTTTTTTTTTTTTCTCATACAAACGTTTAATTTTAAGTCACAGTGGATGGATGCAATTTAACGAACAGGAAAGATCTACTTCAAACGCGTATGGAGTGTACGTACTCCCTCAATCGTCAACAGTGCGTAGTGGGAAACAATTGAGTTGCATCAATACAGAGATAATTCATTGGAAATATTGTTTACTCAATCGTAATACATTTGCCGGTCATTTCCACAACAGACAATCACTCTTTCAAATTCATTTCAACATACAGTTTTGAATTTCGTTTCATCTTTGATAATTGTTTATTGAAATTGGCATGAACAAAAGTACAAACTTCACTTCTGTTCAAGTTTTCATGCGTTTGTCTGGTCCTTTGTGAATATCGTTATTTTTTTTTTCTTTGAAATTATGCATCAGTGATTTAGACAAATATTATTTACAATAAATTTGTGTATTGACATGAGTAAATATTCTATGAAATTCTATTCAATTAATATATTTTTTATTCAGTGAGAAATAACACATTGAGAGAAAGTTTTTACAAACAAGGAATGAATCCTTTTTTTTTTTATTATGACTATCGTTGATTCTCTTTTCTTATTCCGGTATGATGATAATATGCCAAGAGGTGTCTTACTGAGTAATTGGAATATAAATTGGATTACTTATAAGATTGTTAACGAGAGAAATTTCAAGAAGCGCTAATGAAGTATGGGGAGAGTGAAAATTTGCGATAATGAAGCGCATATAACGTTGTGGAACATCTGCTGCAGATTTTGATTCCAAAACTTTTTATCAATTTCAATATCGAAAATATCTAGTGGCTGCTTATTAGATTCATGAATATAAAACGGAAAATGTTTGATTTATATAATAGAGAAAACAAATGAAGGAAAAGTTATCAAAGTTATTTTCTCTGCATGATTATAAACTTCGTTAAATAACTAATAGGAATTATTTAATTTAAATTCAAATGAAATTATCCTGATAATTATCATTTTCTACACTCCGGAAAATTCATAGAATAATAAAATACGAAACATAAAAAATGGTTTTTTGTTCACATAAAAACATGCGAGTGCAGTCGTATCATTCTCGTAAATCAAACGCAAGGAACGTCACAAAATATGGAAAAATGTGCCAATGTTGACTGATAATAAAACACAGATGGTGAAAGGCGTCGGAGATTGAGGAAATGTCGCGGCGTGAGATGAAAAAGGGCGACAATCAAGATTGAAGCGGCGTCTTGAACTCTAAACGGTTTAACCTTGATTTTGTGATTGTTAACACTGTACGAGTGATTGCACACTTGAATTTATAATTTGACAAACTGAATCAAATCACAAGAGTATTCGAATATTACAATTTTCATCATTTCACTTTTTTTTTTCTTTCTTGATAACTTACATGAGAAAAATTACCAAGTAAAATTTTTAGGCTTTTTATAAATTACTCTATTCAGTATTTCACTGACAGAAAAAAAACAAGTGATTTCTCGCCGCTATTACAGTATATTAATTTGATTTATAAGGTACGTATACACGACGTCTGATCGTGGTTATTAGGTTGGGTACATGCAATAAACCCCAACGCGCAGCAGCGCGACCACTCGGCGGTCTCCACGACAAATAATTCGCATCGCTATTTACTATGCCACTCACAACCACGAAATAGAATTATTATAATAGTCAGTGCGGTCCCCTTGCTGCGTTTGGAGTATATACCACGTCGACCCACCTACATGTCACAGTTGCGACGACGTTAAGAATATTAAAAATGTCCAATGTAACGTTCTTATTCTGAAAAAAGAAGTTTTGTTTCTTATCTGCAACGATCACAAACTCATGTATCATTAAACATCATTGGATTATTCCAACGACAGAAACAAAATTTCATTTGGTCTTGATAACGTAAGGATGAATTGAAATAAACAAATGCGATGGAATAATACGATGGTATAATGTTAATTCATCAGTGGATATTTTTGTAGTTTTGCTAAATGTTAAGTGAAACTGAAAAAAGGTCGTATTTTTACAAGCAAATTACATGCACACAAATATTGAGCGTTGATCACTGATGGCCATCACATATACAGAGTTGGTGGACGATTGGTTTTTCACGAGTGGTCGAGTCCTGTTGAAAGAGTTTGGATGGTTCACGTATACTATCAGAAAAAACGTGGGGAAAAAAATACAAAGTATTCGGTCCGATCACGAAAACATTGTTTTTAAATATATTGATTCACCCGTGGGAACAATGACGGAAGTTATAACGATGTCATATATGATGAAAATTCTTCTCTCGCATTTAATCATTTCCATTTATTGTAATGGATGAAAGCCAATATTTTTATTTACAAAAAAATTCAATTATTCTCGTTTTTCCATGATTGAAAATTTGTCATATTATACTTAATTGAATTTATGAGGGTCAGAATTTCAAATTTGTTCCAAGTTCACTTGATATCAATTGGCCCCATTTTCATTTCATATAAAGTACAGACAGAAAAAAAATAATATAAAAACCATTTGAAATATATTCCTGTACAGATGTTCACGACTCCAATTTCGACGCAGTCATAACAATTTGTTCATTTATTTTACCAACAACTGACAAAGTGTATTTTTCTTGTTCGGGATGCATTGCATTACAGCGTGAATTTATCAGAGATAGTGTGAAACAATAGTAACCTGTGCTTACATTATCATGTACATGCATGAGGTTTTTTTTCACACTTTCACTGAACTGATGAACGGATTAAAATTCATGATGTACAACGATCGATGAATTGTTCACCCACAAGTGCAGGAACAGTACGAGAGAAGAGAGCGAGGGAGTGATAGAATGAACGAGTCAGAGATAACGAAAGAGAACACATATAAATACATATGAATAGAAAAAATATCAACAGTGAATGGTTTGCGAATACGAAAGATACACATAGACAGTATATACAAAATATAGTGTTAGGAAAAACAATTATTCGTTTTCACTAGTGGTATTTCCCCCACTTGTGGTATTTTCTGATGTTTTGCAACTGTCATATACCTGGTATACACACATTGTATATAACTGGTACAAACATCTGGTATTTATCGGAATACCAAAAATTTTGAATAATAACAGTGGTCAAAATGAATGGGGAATTTAATTGGTGATCAATCCCATGTCGGGGCTCTCCTTAACTTGGCAAACATAGAAACTTTGCTAAATCATCGCGTTATAATCGAAAAAAAAATCCAACCGACTTACTCTCTTGATGGATAAAGTAACGTAAAAAGAGTTCAGAGAATATCACTTTGGAAATTCCTTTCGGATAAATTTATTATATCAAATACCTTCCTATATAGTATCTCGACCTGACGTCAAACAATTTCGATGCACAATAATAAACACGTCAATATATAAAACCGTAGGGGACATATTATTTAATTGCGATGAATATATCTATGTGTATGTATTCATGGTGCGATTGTCATGATGCCTATTGAATTTATACTATTCTGTCATTCCCCTCTTGCTTCTTTATTTCATTTGTTCATGTGTATACGTCACCGACACATCTTTGAAGGATACCATGAGAACTTCATCCGATAAAGTTCTCCCCTCTCTTCCTCTGTTTCACGGTCTTCCTCTGTGTGTTCTTTTTTTTTTCGTTTTTGTTTCTACCTAGCTACCGTGGCTCACGAGTATTTTTCAATTAGTGGAAAACAAAGGACATCCCGGCAATAATTGCAACAGAGCGAAAACAAGAGGGGGCGTTTGGAGTAATTGCCTGGCGTCACTGGACGCGTTCTGGTATAGATGTGGTGAAAAATAGCTATATATATATATATATATATTGTGTTGTCGATGTGGCTGCTTTTTTCACGGATTATCCACTCTCAACGTATGTACGTGCTCGAGAACTGCATTTCAGTATCGATACACGAAGTCTGCCATCAAAGAAGCAAAGTACGGGAAATTTGTTTGTACACTATACGTGACGATGCTGATATATATTATTCAAAACATGGCTTTGGTATTCAGTGTACGAAGAGTTGATAGGATGTATCATACTTTTGGCACTTTGGCAATAAACAAGTTACAAAAGACACATATGCGCACTTATAAATTTTGTATTGAAGTCCAAAGGAAATACTAACAAAATTTTTATCAATGGATTTCTCCTGCTAATTTAACGAATGTTTTTATTGAATTTTTGTTTTCTTTAAAAAGGAGAGATTTGTCTTAGTTTTTGAATCTCTGTTATTTGATAGTGTTAACTTAATAATTTTACTCAAACTCTTTCAACATTTGAACAGAAACAATTTTGAATTAATTATTAAATTCAGTTGAAGATAAATAATTTCATTAAATCAGTCATCTAAGCGTTATAAATATTAAACCAAAGTTTTTATTTGCAATATATTTGAATCTTGTGAGACATTAAGAACGTGTGTATTCTCTTTTACCGTTTATTATTAACCTCAAAGACTCTAGGCTGTCAACACATAAATGCCATCTAATATCTGGAGAATGACAAACGTGACAAGCATTTCTCTCATTCATATTTTGCCGTCCCGTAAAATACTTATATATGAAAGCTCAAAGCGCACATCACAGCTTTCCCAAAGACGTGACTTCACCTCAAATTTATATACCCAGAGTTTATAATTAAATGACTCTTGTGGAATCCATTTATTATATATTATTTATCATTTATTAAATCATAAAACATAAATTAAACTCAAGTCTCTGTTCACCAAAGCATATTTGGATATTTAACATGATAAACAAGAATAATTTGTGATGAACGTTTGTTGTGAACTTTCAAAACAGCTGGAATTTGCTTATTGATCTACGAATATAATACTTCAATTATTTTATATATTAACTCTCGGTTATTCTCGTATGTGTATTTAACAATGCATTGGATATTAACCAAAAGTTGTAAGTTCAAATTCGGAATTCATCAACAGTCATTTCCCTATTCCAGGACAATAACGACCATTAGACATTGAAGATAATTCAAACACAATTTTTTGCTTACAGAGGGAATTACACCCGGCCAATTAATTATTTTTGGGAAATATTTTGATATGAGTGGAATCGTCTTGCAAAAATAAATCATGATAAGTTGAGTGACGTTGTTTATCAGCATACATTGACTAGGTATTTTTGAAGAGGAATAGGAAATGTTCGTATTTATGTTACGTGTCGTCTTTTCATTTTTTTTTTATCTTCCATTCTGATAGAGAGTAACATACTTATTCATTTGTGCTCATTAAAATTTCTTGGTACGTATTTCAAAATTCTGTCCAGGAAGTTATTATTCACGCCATGATGATGAATTCTTTTTTCAACAGATCTGATGAAATAATTTATGTGCGTCATACTGGTAGAATTATTCACCTATTCCATAAAGGAATTTATCATAGGACGTGAGTTAATGTGTGCGGATGTTTCATAACAGGTAGTCTCAATATTTTTTTGAATATAAATATTTTTGGAATAAATTTTGATTGAACATAATGTAAATCAAACAGATTTAGTTCTGAATGCTTATCACCGATATGGTTTCAATTCTCATGATCAGATCCATGACGATTTCAATTCTTTTTTCGTAACAATGTGAATGAAAATAAATGAATGCACGACTCATCACAGTTTCACACGTAATTCGCGAGTTCTGATTATCGTCTGTTATCATACAACAATAAATTTCAAGTACTTTAGCCAACGAATTTATCATCCTCCATGCTATCAAAATTACAGAATGATCGAGTATTATCTACTCACGTAACTGATTCACATAGAACTTTACAAATTTCTAATCGTCATACTATCCCATTTATACATCATGAATATATGCAAATAGTATGATCAAAAGTTCGTTTAAATTCGGTTCATATATAATTGCGAAGGAGACACGTGTTTTACCAAAGTTGCTCAAAGACAACGACCAGTGAATTGGAAAATGCCGAGAGAATAGGACTAATAAGGCGAAGTGGCGGAAGGCAGGACGGGAAATGAAGGGAGAGAAAAGGGAGGATGAGGGGGCAGGTATAGCAATTAACTTCTGCTTGCGGGATTAGAGCAAGATATTAGCAGATATCGAGCGAGTTAACGACAACACGCAAGGAACTTCAAAGGCGGTAATAAACTGGCTCTAATGAAGCCCTTATCGCCACCCCCTCGTACTACCTCATATACTTTCTTTCACCATCCTACGTATATACCTTCCCATTTACAATTTCCATGTGATCTTCTACATCATGCATGTATTTTGTGAATTAATGACGATGGAAATTCTTTTTTTTTTCATCATTTACTTTTTACTACTTCGTTACTTTTTTTTTTTCTTTATACCGTGCGTAATGCATCTATATTATAGACATGTATGACATTTGCTCACGTGCTTTTGTACTATATATCTTTATGTACACGTAGACATTGTTTTTATTTATGACTGAAGTGTATTGGTAAACGAGTTTTTTTCCATTATCATTGAGAGATATCGCCGGCAGACGTTTTGTCATTAGCGACAATGATAATTACAATGACAGGAAATTGTAATGAACGTGTTCTTGTGTTTTTTCATATGACACAATTTTTAGAACAGTTCATTTTCATAATTTTTATGCTGGAGACTCAACAATGTAATGTGAAAATGAATTTAATTAGAATGAACTGGTTTGAAGATAGGACGTTACGAATATTATCCAATTTTTCTTTTTTGTTTTACTCCACATTGGAACATCTCGTTAATTAACATTTGCACAGACAGCTTCCATTAGAGTCATCATAAATTTATACGCATGAAATGTTTCGATATAGATCTGTCTTTAAATTCGTGTTCAGATCCTAACGAAATATTTTTCAGGTCGGGGTATAGACAGAGAAAATGCGGGAAAAAAAATATTCACGTCGACTCAGATGACTTTGTGGAATTAACAAGTCGTCTTGAATCACAGAAATGAATACGAATTCATATGATATAAATAAACAGTCACAACCAATTTATAGCTTATTCCTGATTTATTTTAGACAGAATCTTTCAAAGCATTTGATATGTCACTCATAGCACTCACTATAATTATTGTGTACAAGGACAAATTTTTCTTCGGTCCATTATTCATTACTCTAAATTGAAAATTTGAATAAGAAATTACAAATTTCACCCATGCGAGCATGTGAATATATCATGAATATAATTTTTATCATCCTATTTTTTATAATTCATTTGAGTGCATTGAGATTTATGTTCATGTCTGTAACAGTATTCAAATAAAGTAGCATATAAGGGAATGTACCAAAGTCAAGACACTTTCTCACTTCTCAATCCACTCGAGCTTTTCCTTCGTCTCCGTTGTGATGTGCCTCTCCACGAGAGCGTCAAGCCCAATCATGTTGATTCAACAAAGTACCTACCCACCTACCAAATTGATGGAATTTGGTATTCGGCCAGAAGGGTGTGCGGCGTCGGTTGAGGGGTGAGCGGAATGAGCGTTGCGGGGATGGAAACGGCTTCAAGTAGTCTGATTGCACATCTAGGCCAAACTTGGAGCGTGTGACGTCGTGCTGGCACAATCTACCAGAAAGCCTGTGCGATGATTGGTCCGTCGTCTTTCTTGTTCCGTGACGATCAACCCAACCACACTGTGCTTATCTTTTGTCTTCCTTTCTCCCCTATATTTCTTCATAAACCACATTTCCATTCTTTCTTACTTGTATTCACTCATTGTAAATGAACATATTCAGTGGCATCATCCATGTACATAACTAGCGTACACGGTTTCTCCTTATCGTGCAATAATAGACGATTAGATAATTAATATATACGAGGTCGCTTGACAGAATTGTCGTGTGTGTAAACTCAGGTGAAACATTTTATGTTGCGTAGTGACAGTCACTATAGAAAGTTCTCGCTCATTCCATAAAGTCGGTTTGGTTGTAAATTCTTCAGACGAATGATTATTCATCGATATTTTCATAAATTGAATGAAATCGTCCAACATAATTCAAATCACATTATTTTTTTTTATGTAATCATTCCAGTTGAGAATAATCAGTTGACACATCCACACTATTTTTTAAAAACTCATAATTCTTGGAATTTCATGAAGAACTATTGGACAATATTAATGATGACAATTAAGATTCTATAGTAGATTAGCTAGTTCAAGATAAGTAGTGAAATAATTGAGGTAACTCCAAAAATATTACACCTCGTTAGTTCTTTCGGATGTAATTTTTTTTTCTGGTAATATTCTCTACACAATCACTCGTTTTCTAGCAACTGTTTCCACTGATAATATTATCATTGCTACATTCTTACTCGTTGGTGCTAATATGATTAGAACGGTTAAACTTGTGGACAATGAAAATACATATCGCTATTTTAATGGCTAAAAAAAAAAGAATATGAAGAAAAAAAAAAGATATACGATAAAGAGTCGAGAACTAGAATCGAACGGATTTACCATTGCTAAATAGAAACTGTCCTTGGTATTCAATATACTTCGAATAAATTGCAACAATCATCAATTCAAATTCATTCATAATGCTTATTCTCATGTTCCAATTTTCATCGCAATTATCTTAATCCGTGAATGACATACTTATTCAATCACAGCAACTGATAACAAAAATAATAATACAATTCATGCAACTGTGAAATTGCCAAAAATTCGATCTTCTGAACTGCTCGCCCGCACGACACAGTCGCTTTAATCAACAGCGCAGATATATAATAAATATATACCTACACCCTCATCTAATCATCTTCTTACGAAAGCCCACATTTGTTTTCCCTCACGCAATCATCGTCTGCGACTGAACCGAAAAGGAAACAATAAACTTTGCCAAGCGAAATCGATAATTCGAGAAAGTAATTCATACAGAATTATTGTCATAGAAGATGAGCAAGTACAAGTGCAACCCTGAATTTGAGAGAATGTTCTCGTGAAAAGTAAATAAATGTATACGTATATATGGCTGTATATTTTTCGTCCCCTTCCTCATTTTCTCCTTGTCTCACTCACGTCCCGAACGAGCATAGCAGCCGAAATGCTGCCATACCGCCAACGTGGATGAGGGATGATTGGACGCATCCCGGTGATTGTGGCACCCAACCACCCAACTCACTCGTTCTTTTTCGACACCACCTTTTCTCCTCATTTTCTCCTTCTTTGCCTGTATACCTCTGCAGCCCTCCGCAAGTCAGCCAGCTTCAGTAGTCAGTTCCCAACAACGTCAGCTCCCACTCAACTACCGCAGTGTACCCACACGCCCTACCATGTCCATCCCCTCTTCATACCATCACTCTACACGCCTGTAAATCGAGTTTACCCTCTTGCCGTAGCTCAGCCCTTCAATCAAACTGATTGAAACATTCCTTGAATCCAAAAGAAACGAGCCATTCCCTATACTACTCGCTCGTCATATACTGTTTCTCTTCTCTCGCACTTTTCATCTCACCCACCAGAGAGTGGTATCCCTTTACTTCCCTTTTCTATTCTTTGCTTCTCTTTTTTTGCATTTTTTTTTCTTGGCTTTCAAGCTTTGAAAAACGTTTTTCCCTTCTTTTTCTTTGTCTTCTCTGTTGCTAAAATATCCGACAGTTTTGTAGAATACTTTCCACTTAAACGGTTTATTTTTCACAAGCTTTATGAGTGCTTTACTTCGAGTGATAGAATTGTTCGCTTTGTAGATGTATCATCGCGAAGTACGAAGCATCATAGTGCACCCAATTGTTCTTGCTACCGTTGATTCTAATTATGTTTTTTTTCCCGTCAATAAGTGTATCTATTGTCTAGAAATATTATGCATTAGGTAACCGAACCAATGGATCTGAAAATGTTCTGTAATTTCTGTATTGGCTCATTTATTGAAAGAAATGATTCGGTCGAGTAAACAATGGGAAGACATTCCTTGGTAATATTCTACTAAATCAGGTGTCATCATGAAATGAGATTGGACAATATTGGAATGCATATTTTCCACTAAGCTATTTGCTCTCGGATGAAAAAACTGAATCAGGTTCAATATAAAATGAATGGAATGATTGAATGATTCACTTCATTCGATATATGAACGTATATCAAAAATGGCTATGACAAAGTGTTCTATTTGCATGATAAAGGATGGAGTGTGGAAATTTTTTCACTATTGAGTCGTATCAATTTTCGAAATCAATGTGGCACTCAATATAGAATGCAATAGGTTGCATGCAACTATCACAACGTATAATGTTGAGGCAAAGGACAGAAACTCATGTAATTTTCATAACTTTTACTGGAATAACATGTGTTTCTTCCAGAGTTACATGACTTAATGTAAAAATTGTGAGAACATTCTCTCTTTATCCATAAAACAGACAATTTGACTGTGATCAACAATGAAAATTCAGTAAAAACATATGACAAATCTTTCTTGCGTGTGTTGCGATTTTAAATCAGCTCGTAACATTTCGAATTCAGTCAAATTCGTTGGACTGATCGAATATTCAAATTTTACATTCGGCATATTTAAATTTGTTCTGCCTTGACGGTGAACGTAAAGCTAGATATTATTCTTTTTGTCTTCGTAGGCAAGAGAATAGAATATAAAACTGCGAAAAAATTGTAAAAAAAAAAAAAAGAAAAAAGAGAGAGATATTGGGAAAAGAACGTAATAATAATAAAAATACTTTCGGCCCTGGAGGATTCTCAAACGTTGCAAAGAACGCGAGGTAAGTTAGGCGGAGCCACATTATTTTCAGGGAAATGACGCTCGCGGTTCGATAATTGGCTCTTAACGTGCTTTGTTCAACAACTGGCCAAGCGCATATCATGGCAGACAGTCACGAGAGGCAAAACAAGAGTACAGTATAACACCGTAAGTATCCGACGATCCGACGAAAGAACGAGAAATGGTCGCGTACGAGCCACGTTGATCTATTCCGGGCGGACGGGTCCAACTAAACCACGTCTGTTTCTCATTAAATTGCGCTCTGACCTCGAATCTTCTAAATTTGGAACGGTCCCCAGCGATTATCAAGCACCGGCTCGCGGTCCTTCATATATATCTCACTCTATATATCACAATTTCACTTAATTATGAATTAAGATTCAATTTAATATAGACCTCAATCATTTACGCTATTAAATTTCGTTGAACTGTATATGTATTTAAAATCATAGCATGGTAAAATAATGCTAATTTATTTTGGTCAACTGTGATAAGACACGTGTTAATATTCTTACCTTGAGTAATCCTGCTTACAGAGAACCATTCCTTGTTTGGTAAAACACGATTGTCCCAGCTCCGCTAAAGCTCTATGACAATATGTACATTTGAGACATGTGTTGTGCCAATAGCGATCGCATGCGTGTAACAGCCATCTTTCAACTATTGGACCTTGACATCCTGAACAAGTGTAGTGATTCGTAGATCCTGGTGGACCACCTTCTTGCTGCAATGCCACAAAAACATTGGGATTTAATTCACGGGTTTTTTTTTTTTTTCATAACGCAAATAGAAGGTTTGGCAATTTAAGATTGACTATCAACCGGTTTTAATGAAAATTTATACGGAGCATATCGAACGTCAGGTATTTTTCTATCGCCGCTGGATTTATGATTTATTTAATTGAGTTATTTTTTTTTGTATCAATACCAAATTGGTTATTCATGATGTATACTCGCACGAAATTGAATTTTATTAATAGTTTCAATATTATTTGGTTATGAGTAGAGGTATTGCAGGAACCGTTCTGGAGCCAGTTGAATTAAAAAAAAAAATCACAAGACTAGAGTGAATTGATAGAGGACAATGACAATGCGTTACTTTTATATTAAATTATTTATTTCAACAGAAATATACTCTCTATCATAGTAAATGAATGGATTCATTAATCACCAATCAGAGTCTGTGAAAATTTAATTAAACGTTCCAATACTTCCGTTACAAAATTTCAGTCTTAACAAAGTTTAGATGTATCAAATCACGGGATACTGCTATGGATCGTTGCAGCTGTTACAAATTCCTATCGCTTGATGTAAATACACTGAACAATTCCACAATATCTTACATCATTGAATAGAAAAGAAAAAGAGAAGGAGGTTCACAGAGTATTCAATGGTGATTGTGGAATCATTGTGTAATATATGATCGATCACTCTCACAATTCAAATGATTATAATTTGGTTTCTGCTATTCGTGGAGCTAGGGCAAACGGTATTGCTACATGCTGGTTAGTTGAGATCACGCATCCGTATCCCTCGCGCGAAAGTCAATCTTCTGTACACCACTCGTCCAAAACGGACACGCATAGAAAGCATGGGAAAAGGGCTATACGCCGGTTCTACCGTCACTGTGTTGCCGTCGGTTATGCAGTTGCATCAATCCCTGACTGTATTTCAATATTAAAATTGTTCTACGATAATTTTGTACAGGGCTGAACAGAATCGACAAATTTTTTTTGCTGGTATAATAATGTTTCTCCATTTTATCAACAGCTGTTTTGCAATGGAGGCTAATTTTGTTTTCTCTGCAAATCGTGTTGATTTATTATCGTGAGTATAGTGCTCACAGATGTTAAGATTGTCAGGATATTCATGGAAGTTTGATTTTACTATTGATCAGTGAATGTTGGATAATAATACTGCAAATGACACCGCTCCATTTTAGTGCTTAGTGATTCCAACAGTACTTTCCTTTTTCATAACCAGGCTAGTATCCACCACTCCCATAATTATATCGATTAGAAAAAAAATGGATCATTAATTTTGAGACAGCTTGAGTGTCAAGTCATTCTATCGCTGCTATTTCTGATTAGAGTCAACGAAATAAGTACGTGAATATTGTTCGTATATTGTTGAAAGTATACAGTATTGAACATCAAAATTTCTATTGCCGTGAGATGATCAGGGCTACCTAAATAATTCTCAAAATTATTCTCTGTGTCAGTGGTTAGATTAGAATATTTTGTCAAATTAAATTCCCCTGAATGATAAACTAATAAATAGCAACCACCAAAATCCAGGCGAATTGATAAATATTAAGTGAGTTAAGCAGACAACATTCCAGAGAATTTTGAGATTCAAGGATGCCCTTGTAATTCGCGCATGGTGCTTCAAGAATTCATTCCAATGTCGTAGTAAATATCTCAGCCTGTTCGCCCCTTCTCTTTCTCACTCGCGCATCCTCTCTCTTTCCCTCTTTTCTCAGTCACACTCTGTCTCGCTTTTTCTCTATCCGCATACACATTCATTCCTCTTTCCAAACATGTCCCCCCATCTTAACGTCTTCCTTCACCATTCGATTCTATCTTTCTCTATCAAGTATGAAAACAAGTGGACTAGTCGGCTTGCTGCTTACGGTCTTGTCGCCGGGAAAACACTTCATCTGGTTCATGCGCGCCGTGATGGCGCTGTAGTGATGCGCGTGAACCTCCATGGAGAGCGTGGTGTACGATAGAGTAAGCAGTCCGACGGAGAATCGCAGCGTCCGTGACCCAGAGATTATTTGATTTATACACTCGAGTTAAAAATCGCAAGATACCTAGAACAATTCACTGCGTAACGACAAACTCCAAACACGAAACACATTTAAATCCAATTGGTAGTAAAGTTTGTAACCATCCACAAAATTAATCACTTTGACACAAGAAACCTTTTGCGACACATAAATTTTCCCAACTTGAACTCGAATTGAACAAATTGACAAAGTGAGCTAAGTCACTGGCAACTAATTCACATTAATTGTATCAACACGCAATCTATAAACGTATTGTTACTGCGACTGTGATATTGATTTACAAGGTGGATATAAAGGCGTATTGAGAAACGAGCGAGAATGCAGTTACGATAAAGAAATACGAACCAGTCCCGACCGAAGTCAGGACCCAACTGACTGGTCGGGGCCTGCCGTATAGCTTTGGGGCCTGAATGCCTCACGGGGTCTCTGGGTTCAGGTACCTCGGTGCGTTGTTCCCGCGCAGTACTAGTGGTGGGGCGTCACACCAAGAATAAAAAGACGAGCCTAGAAAGGACCTAACTAACGTTTGAAAAGGGGGGAAAGGGACCGAGACTACAAAAGTGGGGAGGAAATATAACTTCTCCTTCTCTTCGTCGTTTGCGCCCTTACTTCTCCTTCGCTATATGTTTCTTTGCCCGCTTCTCTATACTCCCCATTCAATTATATTTCTCCATGGTAAATGCCCATATTCGTTATGTTTGTCAATGACGAACTAAGTGAGGGTCACGTAGCCGGATAATACCCGTGGAATTTCTGCTCGAGAACCTATCTCCCTCTTCTCAACTCATCAACGCACTATTCTCACTTGTATTATTTAAATTCTCTTTCATTTATATGTCTATACACAAATTTATTGTATGTATCTATGTATGTATTTTTTTTTCTTTCAATCGACCATTTATTCGAATAGTTCCATGTTTCAATTAATTTGTAATTGTTTGAATGAGACATTCTTGCATCACTGCATCTTTGTTTACTTTCAAGAATTTGCAGCTGAAATGATTTTCAAATACTCAAATGTTGAAAATGACTTGACATCTTCGTTATTGCGTTCTCCCTTGGCCGGCTGCATGAACAGAGCTATGTTCGCTTTTACTTTACATTTCAAATTATAGGCAATAACAAAACAAAAGAATAAAATAGGTTCGTACGTTTATCAATAGTAGATTCTGCGATGTTGATATTGTGGTGAAATACCAATCAATTGTTATGGACAAAAACGTTATAATGATATCTTTATTCAACTACTGGTCGACTACTCATGAATAACTTCTCATTGTCTAATGAGTGATTATTCTATTTCTTGAATTCATCTAGAGCCTATATCACAATAATGTTCTATACAAATGCACAGAAACATTATTTTGGTAATAGACATGAACGAGAACACATTCGAATCCTGAATTTATTTCTTCATGATGTTCCTGATATATTTTTCTTATGAAGAATATACAATGGAAATATTAAATTTTTCAACCATATGATTTTACAAGAATACAGAATACTCTGACTACGACGCTTCCGGCTTTCGGCTTTCTCTCTGATCATTCAGCAGCCACGCGCTTAGAAAGTGTAGGCCAGCGAACCGTACCCTACAACGATGATGCAAGAATCCCAGAAGGTGTGTGTATACCTCTTTCAATGTTTTCTCATTCCGCAAACATATATGTATAATTATTTCACATAATAACATTCACCTAGATATTAAATTTCCTGTGTCACTGTCAAACATTTTGGGCAACGATTTCTCATGAAAAAACTGTGGGATTGAAACTGAATAATAATAAGCGAATGAAGATTCAAACTCTTCACAATATCTTATAGTACGAAAAAGCCTATGATGCCTATTTTTGTCATGTAAAAGAGAAACAGTATTATTTAGAATCAAAAGAGCATATTGTTACAAAATCGAATTCATGGAGGCGTACGCCTTTATACATGTATCTTTTTGGTTGCATCAAATCCTATTCATCCTGACATAAATAAAAGTACTAATAAGGTGTATTGAATGGATCTTCAGACATGCCGAATTTACTTTCATAATATTTACACCTCAATCCCTATAACGTAATCATGAAAAACATTTGGAACGGGCAAACAGAATACTTAATGGAAAGTTATTGATGGTAGAGAGAATAGGAAGAATTCTGTTCAATCTTTCCTTGGAAATGTTTGTTTCGTTATACACTTTGGCTTCAGCTATAATGGATTCTCCAAATAAATGGAAAATTACACAATAGCTGTAGCTAAATAACGGTTGAAGGTTCAACATTGTCTTATTCTGCATTCTATGAACACAATTGAATAAAATATGATAATGTGAAGAAATAAGCCCATTGAAATTGAAAATTCTGTTCGGAATGGAAAAGAAATTTAATGCTAGTAGGATATATGTACACTCGCCCTTTTAACATTAATATTTCTGTTAGAAAATGAGAAAAAAAAAGGTAAAAACTATTCACTAATGCAAAGAGGTCCTATGTGCATATCTTCTTTCGTATATGACCTTTCAGCTTTAGGTCTGCACTCTCTGTGCAAAAGTCGAGGCTTCGTGAATTTTTTTGATGCTCTGGCACTTAAGCAGAATCACAAGATTTATTGAAAAGAGAAAGATTTAATGAAGAATGGATCGATGATATTTCCACTATCAATGCACCCGATTCATGCAAATATTAAACACAGAATGACATGAATTTTCCATACCTTTAAAGTGCAGTTATTATTATGATTGACAGGTGGATATGCAGGATGTCCTGGTAAATGAGGATGCGTATGGACTGAATGATGAGTGTTGTCACCCATCATGCCACTTCCACCATGGTGGTGGCCATTACTGCCCATACCAGGAGTACCAGACATAGATCCGTATGGTGTACCAGGATCTGTTTGTCCTGAATGACTTGGTGGCGAATGTGGACTTGGTAAATCTGGTGTTGATGTACTATTACTACCGCCACCGCTGCTAGCACCACCTGCACCACCGCCAGCATTTCCACCACCAGTGGTGTAACCACCGTGATGAGGTCCCCCTGCACCAGGATGGTGAGGACTACTCGACAGCGAAGGATGATGGGGATATGCTGCAGAGTGGCCCGGATGGTGGGGGTTCATACCAGCGGTCAAAGCGCTCGCCAGTTTGACCAATGAATTAGGTGGGCCTCAAAAGCCCACCGACGTTGTGTCACGAGCAAAAAGAATACGTTTACACGTGTTACTTCAGTGGTGTAACTGCGCGGTGAAAACCCGCTTCGTCCTGTTGCAAATTTTTACCTGCAACACAAAATATGAAGAATATTTCATTAATTTCATCATAGCTATTCTTTATCATAACGTCAATCCTAATGTTTTTTTCATAAATATCTGCCATCATTATAAAATAACATTTTATGTACTTTGATAAGTTTTATTTGATTTTAAGCACTTCACTCGAAATCGTATGGCTCATTAAATGCACTGGGGTTTCACATAGTATAAAAGACATGGGATAGAGACAATATCTAATTATGAAATCACTTTAGTGGAGCCAACAGTTTGGAATGAGATATTCGAGTCGAATGAAATTGAGTTAATTGCAATATAATGATCTTGAAATGTGATAATATATCAATGAAGCATTTTTGATCATGTTAATATGATGAGAATGATGTCGACGATAGATAATCGTGAAGAAATTAATTCTGCATATGAAAAAAATGAGAAGTTTGGCAAAGACGTATCTTTCATCTTTGTCAAACTCATTCCTTTCATCATCGTTGATCTATCAGATATGTATGAAATGATTTATGATTTAATATACCACTGTGTTATTTAGAGTAATTTGTGTGTTCCAATTTTGTTCAATTACATTAGGTATCCACAGAAGCAAGGTCATTTTTTTAGTATACTGACACATGTTTGATAAATTGACTGTTTTACGGAGGTATAATTTTATTGAAATTTATCAGACGAAAATTATCTTGATCGCGAATTGAGTTTTGTGAACCTGGCGGTGTCAATTAACTTAGAATTCCATTATAATAAACATTTTATGGTTTATTGAAACAAAAATTCATCCCAAGTTTTCTTTAATATGTATTATTTCACTTTGACTTTTCATCTTCTTTAACCCAGAAGATTTAAATCATATATATTCTTGTACAAACTTAATGAGAACAACAAATCTCGCTCTAATGAATCGCTGTTATGATCATTTGTGTCATCCAATCAGTTTTTCTCATTTCCCCTAGTCCTCTCAAAAGTAATCTCGTAAATTGGCTACACTGAAGCTTGGGTAACTCAAATATACACATCCCAACTTCATCGTTCGCCGTAATGATTTTTGATATACTTTCGTGATATATTTTTTGTTACTTGATTCATCTTCATAAATCGCAACCAATTTGGCATAGTGCACATCATAGGAGAATATTATCGACTATATTTGTGTGAATATACGAAAATGTTTTTTTACATCACATAGTCAGGTATACCAATATGACAATTTGTATAGACTCACCAATACCTACACACAACGTCGTTTGGTTTTCATTTACCTTTCTACCTGAATAAATTAACCAACGACCTGCACACAAATCCTTAATTAATAATGACGGTCCTTCTTGGTAACGCAGCATGTGGTTGTGGAATACAATCAAAAGCGAACCGTTATATAGTTTGAGTTTTTCAAAAACCATCTTTTCAATCTTCGTTTTTGACCCTACCAATTTGACTGGCTCATTTTATGAAAGTATGAGGAAATGTCTAGTATAAAACAAATTTTTTAAAGTTATAACTTTGATAAGTATCACACTTATAACAAGTAAATCCCAGCAGCCAGATGCTACATCCAATTATATTCGCGATTACTAATTTCCACGTTGATTGTCAACATTTAATCGTTTATTGCTTCTCGTTTCCCACAATGCAATCTTAAAAAGATATACTCGGAGAATATTGGACGTTTTATATTCCAATTCAAGTTTTAGGTTCATAATGAAAAGGGAAAATTTACGATGACATTTATATTCAATTTACCATGGAATTTACAAACTTATTTCATATTAACAATTTAATTTCTCTGCCATTCAACTATTTTTAACCAAATTAATGAAATTCAACAAAGAATTTCGACGAAACACTGAGTCATTGACATAATTAATTTTCTCGCATTATTCCACCGATTTCTCAGCAATTCAATGGGAATCTTTATTATAGATAAAAATTTATAAATGAGGTAGCTCAGTAAAAAATATTAAGAAATGATATATTTATTTTTCATATGAATATTCAGTCATGCTATGGTCAACACTGCTGGTATGCAATAATAATGTTATAACGATAAATTTTGTGTTAAAGTTAGACACAAAATAGACATTTGAATGTCTATATATAAATATGTGTATAATAATATATCACTAAGATACGAGAATAGACCGAGGCGATAAAGAGAGAATGAGGAACAAGAGAAAACAAGAACAGGCTTCGTACGAAAATGAGAACGTCACGTTGTCGCAAGGGTCAGTACAAGTAATATAACGAGATGGTGGTGATGTTCTTGACGATAAGAAACGATAACGAGGTATGCTGGCAGCGATAACACAGATAAGTTCCAAGTTGTGTGTACCATCAAAACCAATCTCATTCACTTCTGTACTGAATTATCCACAGTGCACCTGGGCATTATTAAATTAAATTTCATTCAATTTTTAATGGAAGCAATACCACTTATAACATTTCAAATGATATTTATAGAATACCTTAACTTAACTGTGCAATAAATTGATAGTTTTAGTCTCATGGATAAATTGACAATGAATAGAAATAGAAATGCCAAACTGAAAACTTCTTCTCCAATAGTTCGTAGATAATTACATGATTATTGGGTTCTCGATTTCGTTGTGTGATTCTTCGAAAAATAGAATGAGGAACCGTGTGTCAAGAAGTCTATACCATACGCCTTTTCATTTTGCTGAGATGCTCTTGGCATACATCTAATAAAGGTCCACAAAGCAGCAAACAGAGTCCCGGGCTCATCTCTCGCATAATTACTATAATCGTTTTCACTAATAATTAGATTATATTCAGGGCAGAGTCTTCTCTACTTTTTCATTCTTTGTCTCATTCTTCTTTTAGCTCCATTCCGCTGGTCATTATCCCACCAAAGTTATTATTAACCGACGCTGATTCCCTCAATGTTTTTTTATCCTTTCATTTCTTTTTCTCTTTTTGTTTTTTTGCAACTTTGTTTCTCAACCTATCTTCCTTGTCGAATAATATTCCACGTTGCTTGTTCACTTTACCTTTACTACAGAAAACAAATTTGACCGTCGATTTGTGTCAAAGAAAGAGTATTATTACACGATACAAATGTTGTATTTTATCGTTTGCTTTGAGTACTGTTGGTAAGGAATACACCAACTGCAACCATTTTGCCATGAAATATTATTCTTGAGGAATAGCCGAAGCAGATGAGTTGAACGAAGATATACACGTGCTGGGATACATAGTGGAGTGACGGCAAAATAAGAGAACACTTGACTTCTTGACCATCGACGTCGAGGTATCAAGTTACCAGGAACTTTGTAGTTGCCGTCTATTTTATAGTTCAGCTATTTTCTGCCTTGCATTTTGCATACTTTGTTTTATATTACTACATATTATTTATTTGTTACGTTTATTTTCTCAAACTATTTTATTTAATCTTTTGCAATGTATCCACGCACGAATTTCTAATCTTCACAAAATTTAAACTCAATCTTAAAATGACAAACAAGTTATAACACAAAATGTCATGGTAAAAGCCGTGAAATCACAAATAACATAGAAAAGGTTCAGTGGTGGATGAGGTCACCATCATCAATACAGTGCCGCGCCAATTTTCTGCAATAGCCGCACGTTGGAACTCAACGATAATACGTGCACTCTCGCACCTCGCTACATCGGAATACACTCAGGCCCTTAATACGTATTTAATTAAGTGCGCGTGGAATACGAGAACTCTGGTGAGGTGGAGAAAGCCAGAAAGGGGAATTGATGCAGGTGGCGAGGGAGAGAAAGCTTGACCGAATGAGGAACAAAAGAGAGGACAGAAGAGTGTGAGAGTGGGAAAGGACACATAACCATATGTCTATGGGTTTATAGTGGATATCAATGTGAGCATAATTCTTGGCTTCCTCCGCAAGCGCAAGCGCCCACTAGCTCTTATGCCACGATGAAATTTCATCCGTGTTATATGACATAAATCTTTGACGTATTAAAGCCGTTACGAGCTGGCCTCTGAGTTTTCGGTGTAGCGGCCATCTTGATGCGATAATACTACTTGGTGATATGGTTGCTAAGAGTAGATGTGGAATTCATGGTGGTACAGAACAATGATAAATCCAATGCCATTAGTATTTGCACAGTTTCGACCTTATGTCTTTCGTTAAGGTAATAGTTCAGCGGATAATTGGCACTACATCCCAACAACTAAGAGCTCAAATTCCGTAGTTAATCCTTGAATATCTGATGACAAAATACTCGAATACCCAAGTGAACGAACAATAAGTGTGTGAGTAATAGTCAATTACTGTCGTTGAATAAAATTTCTGAGTTGTAATGTCTTATGGAATTTTGTTCCACTTAATTCGAAATTCTTTTCAATGAGCTTATGTTATTTTATTTTGTTAATTATACTGTTACTCTTTTTAATAGTTGTTACGCACTTGATCATCTATATACTTGAATTTTTATTTGAACTCATCGCGCTCCTGTCTACTGATACATTCATGAATTTTCTTTTTTCTATTGATGAGAAATTAAGGCGTTGAATGGAGTAAAGTGATGTTTTTCAGTATCACAACTTTTCGTAAATGTACTTAAATCGATTTCTAGTGGACGAAAACGGTACTGTAAATAACAGGCCGCTCGTACCTAGATATATGTATACATATATATCAACTGCAGTATAAGTGGAAAAATTGAAGATATGTTGAATCGAAAAATAAATAAGAAATTTTGAAAAAAAAATAGAAAATGTCATGAATTTGAAAAAGCAAAAAAAAAAAATATTCATATATTTCAAGTTCAAAAAAAAAAAAAAATACTCTCCGGCGGGGAATCGAACCCCGGTCTCCCGCGTGACAGGCGGGGATACTTACCACTATACTACCGAAGACTTATACCTTCGTGACAGATGAGAAGTATTTAAGGTACATACAGCTGAATATTTGACAACCTAATTTTGACTTTTATCTATAATGTGCGAGTTTGGGAGCGGAAGTGAATTCCTACCGGAAGTACTATACTTCCGATAGAACTGCTTCCGGAAGTTATAGTGATGATGTCCACTCTTGTTCCAGCTCAAATGAAAAATAAGTCTTCGGAAAAAAATTCAATATATATAAAAAAGGAAGTGAAGTAATTAAATTAAATAATAATACAAATCATAATGCTTGTGGTGTACAAATGGAGTAATGAGTATTACGAAACCAATCCTGCTTTCCGTCATTTACTCCAATTCTACAGTTGGTTCAATTCTATCATAAATTATTCTTATGTCCATTTGAACAAATCATTAATTACAGACGAATTTAATGGCCTTGTTGGAGCATTAGAAATTATTGGTGAAATTATCTTCCAACTTACAAAAGTTAATACAATACCGGTCAAGGCAAATGTTGTGTGCATTAAACACACAAAGTGCGGCTGTCGAGGATGCAAGTCGTTGAGGTTCAAGCACGACTCGTGGAACGTTAAGGAGAACAAGGAAGTGTGACGGAGAGAAAGAGAGAGAATAGTTGCAACGACATCGACTATGGCAAGGTTGGTCGGTAGGGTGGCTCTAATTGGTTCAAATTAGCAAGTTTAGTCATTAGGATAGTTTCGGATGGTAGGTCCACTTGACTTTAGCTTCTCGTGGAAGGAAGGAAGTACGTTGGAAGGACGATGGGTAGAGAAATGTTGGTGCGATGTACTGAGCTTCTGAAGGAAAGTCGGATGTTTCCACCCATTGCACTAACAGTGCTTTCTATACATTGAAGGTATTCATCAACTCATCTCAAACTCCACTATCGACACAACTATAAGTTGATGTTGCTTAAGGCAGTGCTGGCATGAAACTTGTAAACATTCAATAATGAGTGTTTTTAATGAAACTAATAATCCAATTTCGATCATAGAAATATTGATGATTCAATATTTTGTGCTATGGTATCAACTCGTTTTGGTTACTAAAAAAAATATGAGAATTAAATATGAATTACGAAAGTAATGATAACTCATTTGTAACTATGCATGGGGGAATAAAGGGAATTTTTCATTAAGAATATGTCATAGTAATGTCAACGAAAAACGTGATTTGTTTGAAATAGATCATTCATCGAGATACTCAATGTTTCATCAGTAGGTAATCCAACTTATAGGCAAGATTACAATTTTTTTACAATGTTAATGAGTGGCAATTAGATTCATTCCAATCAATATCGTGATGGTAATAAAATAAGAATCTGTCATTAACAAAATGTAGTGAGCACGCATTATATAGCTTCTGTACATTAGCTACTTTTTCCAGTCACATTAATTTCATTGGTTACTACCGCGAGTATTGCACCCTATACGGGAGTATTTTGGGGTGAAGAAACATACGGGTGGTGGGACAAAGATAGAGAGACTATCGGGATTGTGCGTGTGTTGGCGCACAGACGGCTGCCTCTCACGCAACGAAATTCGAGGAGGAGCAATAATGTACGCACGAGCGTGCTGCAAAAGCATCAGCTGCTGTACGAGGGCCCTTAATTATTCTATTAAACGGCCCGCGGACTTATTGTAATGTCCTGCCCAACCGTAGAAAGACACATACGCGTGCGCGAACCTGGCTCAATGGAACCATAAATTTATTGTGTTGAAGAGATTGCTGTGAATTTAAATAGGGTGGAATTTGTTGAGGAAACCGATCTCTCGGTATTTTACATTCGGTAGTCGAATATACGTAACCGTTATGCCTACAAAATAACAAATATTCTTAATGGTTTTTCTTTATTTTTCTATTCTCTTTAGAGTAATGTAAAGAAAAACGTATATTACAAGAATTTAGCAGACTTTCAACAAGTTTTGCTTCGTGGATGAAATAGGTGGTGAAATAGATCCTGCAGTGATTCAACAATTGGAGTTTTTGTAAGAAGATGATAATACTTCAACATTTACCCAAGCCCAGTTAAGTAGTTGCAGTGGAACAGGAAGTTTCCAATTTTATGAAACTTTCGGCTTGATTGCAGAACGAAAATTTCATTGGCAATTCGTGCATAATGCAACGTTATTATCAGCACCGTGAAACTATTTATAATTTCATGTGCATTTTTAAGACTGTTCACTGAGTAATATCATACTGACTCATTCTTCGAATTGAAACAAATCACCTTGACAAAATACATTAGAGAGATATCACAAATCACAATTAACATTTTTTTTATCTTATCTAACAAACGATTAAGGAAGCTCTTATACATTCTCTTTAAAGTTCTTCATTATCATATCTTTATTTTCCTATCTGAACAATTCTAAGCGAATTGTAAATGCTGATTGGAAAAAAACTCTAGCAAAATGCCAATTTACGCAGTATGGATGATTGTTTTTCAGATCACAAAATTACATATCGAAAGCACTCAGATAAATAATCACATAAAATTGACAAGAATTCTGAAATAGTTTATTTTCATGACACAACTATAGCTTGAAGTTATACGAAAAAGAATATATTGGAAAGTTCGTACGAAGAAAAAAAAAAAGGAACAATATTAGCAAAGTAGAGTAAAGCCATTGGAAGTATATCTTTGCGTCTGTGTGGATGTATACTTAATTCGGGGCTAGCTGTGCGCTATTGCACCTTTTGTTCTTTTCCAATTTCACAAGGGACCGTAAAGTAATGATTCCAATTTCGCGAGATCGCTCGTACCTCCACGACGATTCGGATTAAGCGACTAAGGAAATTCAATATCAGTAGCTGAGATGGCCACATAAAATTACTGACTGCCACTTTGCCTTAATTTCCGCAGTAAAGTGCACCCCGCCTGCTTTCCCCGCTTTCTTTTCTCTTCCACTTTCCCTCCTTCTTCTTCCAACTATTGGATTACAAAAGAGAGTCATTCTGTACCGGACTCTTCCACTGTAAAATTATAAAATCAGTAAGTTTTATTAAATATTCAATTTACATCGGTGTAAATTATATTCCTGTGAGTAATTTCATTTGTAAATTCATATTGAATATAGGGTAATACGCATTACTTTAACTACCTAATGCTTATGGGTAGTATGAAATATGAGTGCGATATTATATTCCACGACGCTGACGTAAACGACATGATATTCGTGGCGTGGCTGTGAGGGTTTGTATCCGTCGTATATGGAACCCATATAAGCCTCTTTTTCATTTCGCTTTTTTCAATTGGTTTTCTCTTCCGTATTCTCCGTGTAATGTTGAATAGAATGGCGCGTTTATTTCACTTGTCACATATACAATATATATACAAATCGCAAAATAAATTCAATCTCTTCATTTGCTACAATCTTATCGATAAATTATTGTACATGAGGTAAATAACATAAAGTTAAAAAATAGTATTGTCACGTTATTTGATTTTGAATATTATTCTTCACTGTCATTTTAGTTGATTCGATAATCGAAAAAATAAATATAATCGTGAGACTGAATTCTAGCCAATATCAATGTAACGGACACCAATGTTACTGTTGTCCGGGGTCAAGACTGGTCCGTCAATCAATTGACGGACTTCAGTGTCTCTGAGTCTTCAGTCATAACCAATTGATTTATTCAGATTCCGTGAAGACAATGTGAAACCACAAATATAATCCAAACAATCACATTTTGCACAATATAAAAATAAGTGTGTCAAAGAATGAAAAAGCGAATTCATATCATTCCATTAACTTTGAAAATCAGAGAAAAAAAAACACCATGTACAAAAATACATGAGAAGAAAAATTGTATGTTTACATTAACATTAAAAAACAAATATCCCTCAATCTCGTTTCACTTGACACCACCGAAACGAATCCTTGTTATTTCTCATTGTAAAATTTATGACACCAGTCTTTTTTTCTCAACTCCAGTATTATTTTTATTTACTATTATTCCCATTCCCTCATGCAACAGCAAGAAAAAATATTCATATGCAAAGTATTATATATATAAAAAAAAAACATACATATGTAAGTATGAAAATTGAAACAGACACACCAGACACTTATAATATAAAAACTTTAAACAATTTACAACGCGACATTATGTGCAATTTTCTCAATGATACGCGCACTACATTTCTTCACGACAAAAGGGGATGTATTATAGTGTCAATAAACAAACCACACTACCTCACACATGTAAAAAGCATAACTGCAACCCTGCAGATACACAACATATACATACAGGGGGTAGGTAAGAGTTTCCCTCGCAAATTTTCTCAGTTATCTCTTCACACGGTGGGAGGTAAAGTGAGTTGAGTGAAGCACAGCCGCGTCACTGCTATCAGTTTATCAGACATTGAAGGGGAGGTTTGTAACAGCTGTTACACCCCAGATATGGTAATTTCTATACAAGAGAACTGAAGTTAAAGGGTGCGAGTGAGACCGTGTGAGATACAGTGTCAGAGACTGAATGAATGAGTGAGAACAAATCACAAAATAGGCAAACAAGAGGAACGAAGAGAGACCGCGAATGGAGCGCAATCTGCAGATAAATGTAGGGAGTAAAAAAACGCACGTGTATATATCGAAAAAAGAAGAAGAAAAAAAAAAATACGTCAAAATGGGTAAAGGGAGAATATTTCGATCGATGTTTGCCAATATCTGTCAAACACATATTTTGTCAAATTTATTCTGCGTTTCTGTATGTGCTATTCCAACACCGCCGTTTCTCTTCACCATAACTCTGCAGACGGGGATGAAGGTCCAATTTCATTTTCTCGCGGCGTCGTAAAAGCGTACATTGGTATAAGTCTACATGTATATGATTGTGTTCTTGCGTATATATATGTGTATCTCTTTCCGGAGCGCATTTCGAATTGGCTTTATCTTTCATTTGGGTAAAACACTTTGGGAAAAGTTGGGAAAGAAAGACACAGAGTATACATTCATACGTATTCACTCTCCATTCAATTAATATTATGACTCAGTGACTGTATATACATAAAAGTGTCGATAAAAAAGAGAAAAAATGTATTTTTGTTTCCGTTTGTATATTATAAATAACAAAAGTTAGGTGTGTTCTCGAAATGAATTTTGATATTTACGGTTTCCTGGGATATTTGTGATCGAAAATCACGAAAGTATTGTATGAAAACTTCCTTTCCAGTTTTGAAAGAAGCCATTCGTAAAGATTCATTTGATAGAAATTGCTAATGAATCAAAGAAATATATTTTCCAGAAACAGTAACAAGAGTTTCATTATCAGAAATACTGTCACTATAATTGGCAAATAAAATTATTTGTATACGAAAATCAAACGGGAAGAGACGCGTGGAATAAAAATAATGATTGTTTCCTTCATTCGCACCATAAACTCTTATTAAACAACAAAATTGACGATAATAAGGGCAACGTACTTTTAATTCATGACATCTAGAGAAAATCCTTTTGTTTTTTTACGAAATGATTGCAGGCCTTTCGCACACCCCTAAAAATATGTCTCTACATTTTCAAACTACCATAAAATAGAAAGAAAAAATGCCAATGAATACGACATTCACACGAGACGGATTAGAATATTGTGAAGTATATGTAACCGCGATTTGTTTGAAGGAAAACAACTGGCTCAGATTAATTCATGATAGCAAAGGAGCTTGAACTTGTGTTTTACTCTTCTCTAATACTTGCACATGACGTCCATACATACATTGTACATATAAATATATATAGATATAACACTCAAGATATTTCCTACAGCTTCGCTCTGTGACGGAGTTTCGCGTCGTTCACCGTAATGAGAGTAGTAGTCGAAGCCTTTTCACGGAGTGCAATCCACCGTGACGTGCTTCTTATTCGCCGTGTGCAATTCTGCCAGCGGCGGCACGACATTTGTTGGTTCTCAGCTTACGTTCGTTACGTATCCAAGCGTGCACCCCGCGAGTACTCACAATCACTCAACTGTATATATGTACATATACCTATATTTTTATTTATGTATACATACATAAAATACATATATGGTAAGTATATGTATTGAGGGGGTGAAGAAGAACATTCGGGAGCAATGAAACACAAATGTAAAGCCCTTTTCCAACCAACTCCTGCGCAAAATTCTGGCAAATGTAACCACACAGACATATTTATATATATATGAATACTTGCACGCCAAGGATTTCGCATCCATTCTGCGGAAAACGGAACGTATGTGGGTGCACGCACGCGAGCTCGCCTAACAAACCCGGAAAAAGCTCTCGAACGTCTTTCCCCTATAAATACATGCATAGCCACTATATATATTCATGAATTTATTTTTTCAAATTCAAGAGTGAGTATGAAATAGGACATTTTCAAAAAAATCTGCATAAATGTAATCAATTAATATTATGAATGGTATAAGTGCTTATTTTTATGATTGTAAATACTTGTGCGAATTTACTGTTTTTTTTCTCTTTAATTTTTATTTTTTTTCTTAGAGTTTCACACAGATATGACGCCGAATAACGTACATATTATGGCGTGTTGTAGTGGATATATATAATAATGCAGTTGGCAGCTGCGTCGACCCCTGAGATGAGCTGCTATTCGAATTCAAGCATCGATGTGTGCATTATGTTGCCAAGTGTATGGAAAAAAAATAATCTCACACAGCTACAGTTTATATTGATTGTGCAGGATTTATTGTGTGGTGATGACGTTAATTCTGCGGATTTGTCATTGAGTATGAATGTTGGTTGACATATGTATAAAAGGGACGACGAATAATGAGGCTGCATTGAAGGTTCATTAAAATTTCAATAAAGTGAGAATGTCATAAAGTAAAAGAATATTTATTGTTCAAAATTTTTTTTTCACTCGCTTTTCGCTTGTACTTTGTTGTTGTGGTTGTTATCGATAACAAATAATTCATACACAAACAGCATATGAAAACTCTCCTTCTCATTCTTGTTATCTTTAACTCGAAATTGCACTCACTTTCTACCGATGAGAAGAAAAAAGGAAAGAGGCATAGCTCTTAGATGTTTTTTATTTTTTCTATATTTCCTTTGCGTCGCGCGCGTGACGGCAAAACAATTTTAACGACGAGCCAGAATAAAGTTTGTCGGCAGAGAATAATCGTCGTCATACATTTTCTTTTGCCATCTACAAGTATTCCAGTAACGAGGTGGAAACATGACACACTTGTGTGTATATATGTATATAAAGAAATATGTCGGAATCAAATCGTATGTAACGTGTATGTAGTGTACTTGTAGAATAATGACGGAGTTTATACATTTATATAGGGAGGCCTATTTGAACATTTCAATAAATTTTAACAGCATAAACTGTAGACGTCAATGAAAGAAATATTTACAAACATTTACCGTATATGTTATCTGACATTTTTTCTTTGATAAAAGTTATTCGATTTGTCAGTATTTGTGTTATCAATACTTTGTTATACGATAATGTAAGTCATTAAATTTTCATGTGCACATCAGTAAGATACAACTTTAATGTTGAAAAGTAGATTGGTTTCTAATTTTTGTAAAGAAAAAAACCTTATCATCAAGGATTGTGTTGTAAATTCAGCATGAAATTATTAATCGTTCGATTATTCTCATATACATTTTACAAATTTGCATTTGTAACATATTCAGATTAAATTATTGTTCATGATGTGAATATTCATCACAACAATTCACTTAAATAAAAAATTAATTGTTGTCACCCGATGAATGAAGTTGTTATTTAACTTGATTTAGCACCTAAAATGTATAGATTACGATGCATAATCTGTATATTAAACGCGTTCATTTGATTATATAAACAGCAGAGTTCTGCGTCACCAATCATCACTGAAATATAATGGGTCATCCAAATAATAATATTGATATGTTAATTCGTTGTCTTGAAATGTAAATTGTCGAAT
This sequence comes from Meteorus colon, assembly GCA_030523085.1. Lineage (NCBI taxonomy): Eukaryota > Metazoa > Arthropoda > Insecta > Hymenoptera > Braconidae > Meteorus > Meteorus colon. The sequence goes on along the minus strand of JAPYZH010000111.1, from coordinate 72,947 downwards.
GTTAACAATCACCAAACTTCTTGCAGTATAACCGAATGATTGACGCATTTCGAACCTCAAACTGTGCGTATCCCATGCTCACAGTGACAAATAATGGGAACGTTAACAAAGTCTGTCTATATCTATCGTGGCATGCAACGTAGTCCCACGCGCAAAATGCACGTCATTGCGCGTAATGACCGATTACACCGCGCACGGCTAACCGTCATCATTGGCGTACGCGCACGACCACCAATCCCAGTGTGACATGGTATGCTATAGTTGTTGCGTTCTAACCACATTGCCGGATCGTTATTAAATTATACGTTTGAGCTATAACTGAATGACCATTATCTACGCTCAGTTAACGTGTTAAAGGGTTCAACGGGTATATGTTCAGTCGAACGCGTGGTATATTTCTAATTCAATACTATGACGAGCGTTATTACATCACGACTGTCAAATCAATTGAATGCTCACTGCAGTAGTTGGAAATGTCCAGAATTTCCCGCGATTCAATTCAGACTCTTTTACGTTTACTGGAGGTTCAAAAAAATTTTCAATATCACATCATGACTGTTATGATTGAATTCATTTGATTATTTTTATGTATACAATTAATGTTTTTTTCTCTTTTATAATGCGAATCAGATAATGGATTCAGTAATATTCATCTCTTTAATGAAGTTGTTTGCAGACAGAAAAATTATGTGGATCAGTGGTTCGAATAATTCTGCGTATCATAAAAATAATGCGCTAAGTGTAGAAAGTTTTAATTTTTGAAATTAATTTTCACCTATAATAAGATTGAAAGCAATATCACATGAACATAATATATGCAATATCTTTATTGTTCGGAATTTATAATACACATTCATACGTATAAAGGAACAGGTTTTCTTGCACCTGCGTCCAATATTGCTTCCGGCACTTTGCCATGTATATATACACGCTTAATTCGTTCGAAGTATCGGGATCAAAATTTCGATGATTATAAAGAGGATGAAAAATATTTCCAACAACATTTTATTTTAATGTTGAAATTTACGTCTCAGAATATCTTACTGTTGTGCAATTATATGCAGAATATCAATTGCTCTGAACTTTCACCATGTGGGCGTATTGCATCTCGTTTATCCGGATCTCCCACGTGTTGAAAATGTATATCCAATAGCACGTTCCATTTAATTTTGTTATTGTACATTCAGTTACTTTACTAGAGAGATATTATTATCTTTTTCAAGTGAATTTTTTAATTGCTTTGGATTTTAGAAGACCTTATGGATAACATCATCGTTCTCACGTTCAAGTCGTTATAAATATCACAACTCTCGCGAAAAAATTAAATATTTTTATATAATTGGAAGAAGACACGAATGGAAATTTTTGGAGATGAGAAAATTGATTTGAGAATGTGAAATTTTTCAATTGTAACTCAGCAGTTACAAACAGTCAAATACAAAATATATTATGATAAACTATTGACTGAACTGTGGGAAGGATTGAACTACCTCAATCTATCGATTTATCAGATTGAAAATAAATTCATGTTACAAATCTGAAGAATATAATTTTTTTCTGAAATAAATTGGTCATGATATAACTTCGTTCACTTTGTAATTGACTTTATGATGCGATTTGTCAATATAAAAGGGTCGAAATGAAGTCGATTAAATTGAATGAGCCAATCTTTCCGATTGATTTCTTATCGTCTGTAAGTAATCAGAATACGCGACAAAAAGAAGAGGTTAACATTAATGTGATATATAAATGCCGTTAGCTCGCATCATGCTTGATGTGGTGTTCATTTGGATATAATAAGAACGTTGAAAGAGAAATCAGTCGAGTCTCTCATCTGCACCATCGATATTATTAGTGATGTAACGTATTAACACCTCAGTCTGTTAGAATTACAATGGGGACATTTCAAAGAATGTATATATCCCCATATAGAGTAATAAAAACATTCAACAATTCTCGGCTCCTTTTTGATTTATTCACTTCTCGGGTGCAGCAATAAATCATCGAACGTTCGTGGAATCGATCGTGAGGCCATTTACGTTGCTCACGGATTTTGCAGTGGCTGAGGACCAGGTGGCTCGTAAAATAATCGTAGTGGCCACCCTCGACCCTCGAACGCACCCGGAACACCTGCGCGGTTACGACGGGGCCTTTTCTATATTCCCGGATGGAATTTACTTGGGTCAAGTATATGTATTAGTATTATTTTTTTTTTACGAATTTTCACACTAATAACAATTTACATCTATTAAACATTCCAAAATGAATATTTAAAAATACATGACGAATATGATTTATGATATATTGTACCACGAATGGTGAAGAAGTAAGATTGCAAAAGAGGTATTTTTTTCAATTGTGATGAAAATAAAATTTGACATACAAAATATATGGTGTGCCGTAGTATTTTATATTTATTTATAATTCGATCTTTGTTTTTTTGTTATTGGAAACCGTGTGTTATGATACACTTAGTGTTAACACGGCGTGAAATTTTTAAGATTGAACAGAAGTATGTGAATAGAAAATTATTTAATTTAATTTTGAAAACAAAGTATATACTCTTCCAGAAACTTTTTTCATATATTGGATTAATAATATCTGCAGTGCAATGTCATGAAAAATATTTTAGTTCTCAACATTCAATTGGTTATTCTGATCAATAAATATGGTTGTGAATATATATTCAATCATTCTGAGAGTGTTGGTCGCAGAATATATTCAGTCGAAAGAGAGACTGAGAAAAAGGACCGCGAGAGGGATGAATAGAGAATGAGTGGGACAGTCGAAAATGTACAGCTATGGGTCGGATTACACTCAGAGATATTTCAGACACGAAGGAATGAAACTTCCACTTGGCAGCATCTCAATGGTTTCGTTGATGGGTCGGTGGGCCTCATATTATGCGTGGGGGCTGGTAGGCCCTCTCAGGCCTTGCCCAATGAAAAAACCAACAAAAATTCTTGACAATGGAAAGAAACCCATAACCACTACTTTTTTACGCTTCTCTTTCATACTGACTTTCATCACCGGATCCATATAGTGTATGCTGGTTGTATGCGTATTTCTAGCTGTACATAACCAACTCACGATGCAGTGTGCTATACATCAATCCACACTCAATAATAACAATAAAATTTCATTCAGTATTGAATAAAAAGCATAACTATAAAATGCAAATAATACTGGATAAATATTTTTTCCGAAATCTTGAAAACCAATTGAGCATTGTTATTTCTTTTCACATGATTTTCTAGAACTCATGGAATAATATATAATTATTGAAACCTTGAAAGAAATGTTTTGTTCTCATTATCTTTTTACTGGATTTGATAATGAACGCTATAAAAAACGAACCATCATTATATTCGTATTGCACAAAATTAATGGAATATAATATTGAACTCGCCATTGCAGGATTTGGTGGTCCCAAAACCAACAATGGAAGACTCGAAATAAATTTAAAATCATATTCGTGTGATTCACATTGAAAATTGAGCCAATTTTACCTTCATTATATTTCGCATGTATTCACTAGTTTTCCAGTGGAATTCTCATCATAACTTCATTATTTCATCCTATCGCCACAAAAATAGCGTGATCAAACATCCAAACAATGAAAAAAAAAAAAAAAGTATCGAGTTTTTTTTTCTACATAAAATTCAATGAGATCCATAAGGGGAAAAAAATAAATAATTGGACGGCCAGAGCCAAATGTAAATTTCCATCAGAATCCCTCATATGTGTAGGGAATTCTATGAAAGGCACAAATAAACGCTGCCACATAATAACGCTCGAATGATTGTCATTGGGGTTGTCAGCCATTAACCGTGTGCTAGAATAATAGGGTCGTCACCCAGCAATCTATACTGTTGGGCCATTAACGAATTGACATTTCGCCGTATTTCCGATCCTCACGATAATGAACTTAAACCAGACCTACATTTCTGTTTATACATACAATCTTCCAAAACAAACAACGATTTAATTACACATCGTTACTGTCATCGTCAATAGTATCAATGCGACAATGAAAATGAATAAATGAATAATAAAATACATTGTAACATCCGGTGTGATGAAGAGTGTATTGAGAAAAAAAAAACTAAAAACATGTTAGAGTCACCATACAACGAGAAGTAAAGGGAAAGCGAAAGTGTAAGAAGATATACCAACTGAAAGGGGGTTAAGATGCTGCCCTGCCAACAGGTGGTGATACCCATTCTCCGACCTCGGCCTCTGATTCGCGTTCTCTCTCTTTCTCTTTCTTTCCCTCTCTCTCTCTTTCTCATCCTCCCTCCCTCGCACATTTTACTTCCTCTCTTTCTCTCTTCCCTTCTTGCACTCTCTATTCTTCTCCGCAATCCATCCACCCCTTGGCGCCCACTGTGGCAACAGCCAGCGATAACCCGCGGCGACACCCGATAAAACGGAATCCCCCAGTGGTTGGGGTTGGATAAGACCGGAAGGAGCGGATCTCGTGGATAAAAAGACAAACAACGAAACGTGGGATTATTATTACGGATGGTTACATTGTATGAATTGATATTGTACTGCTAATCGATTGGAAAAAGGCAAAAAAAAAATTGTGCACAGAAATAATTCGCGGTTTGAGAATAAAAAAAAAGGTGAATTATACCTATTTGTGAATGGATTAAAATGGTAGATAAAATGGAAAATATTGTCTCTATATTATTTTGTGATTAAAATACCGGAAAATTACACTACACGCTCAATAAATTTTCTGAAACAAGTCAATTACTCCTGCCAGAAAAATTATATAAATTTGAGGTAGATGACAATTTTTATTTAATATTTTTTTCCAATACATTTTAGTCTGGTAAAATCTATGTAGGACGTAAACGATTTTTCATTAATTATCCTCCTCGTTCTAGTTTCAGTTTGCCAATCTATTTTGCAATCTTCAACTCGAATGATTGCGTATGTTTAGCCTATTTTTAGCGCTACATAACTTTTATGTGTCGAGAATCGAATAACGAATTCATCCTTAAAAAAAGGGAGATTGAAGGTCATTAATTTGTAACTTAATTGCGACACGTTGGGACAAGAACCTTTATAAGCTTATAAATATTTTCATATTTCGACTGAGATATTTTATTGGAATTAAGAGTTTTGTCTGACTTAATATCGAGAAGAAGAATAATAAGAGTATTAACCTGAAACCTTTGTTGGTATCCGTGTGTATTTATATATGGTAGAGATATTGTGTATACCAATACAATCGAGGGTAGAAATGAGACGAGGGTGGTGGTCCTGCTTAATAAGGATAATTAGGGAGAAATTGAATGCCTTCGAATGGCGATTATTATAGAGCCCAACAGTCTCATTCCTTTTGATACGGCTGGTTGTCTTGGGGCCCGCGGAATCGCCCTTTAGCCTTGAAAATAACGATCGTGAGTGTATATATATACAACGCGCGGCGCTTTTGGTGATCTCTAGGCCATTCCCTCTTTCATTTTGTTCCTTTTTTATTTTTTTATTTTTTTTTCGGTGCACGTGTTGTTTTGATTTGTTTGCTTTCTTCTTTCGGTATGGGTACAAAGTTTATTCCACGTTGATTTTCAGCTGATAAATAAATATAATATCTGGAGAATTGCTCAGTGATGTAAAAAGTTCAATACTTTCAAGTGATTTGAGTCTTGTAATTAAACACGTGAGTAATTAAATTACTAATTTATTAATATGAAGTAGTTGCAAATTAAAATGAATTTTCAATGAACGTAGATACTACAAACTTATGAGTATTAAAAAGGGATGGTTCACTCAGGAGAATTTTATCCTCGTGATATAATTATGTAGCCCTTCGACTTATAAGTGTGACGATTAAAGGAATTAGAACGATTTTAGGTCTGATCGAAAAAAAAAATTGTTCGAGGATTGTACTCAGCAACAATTTGAACCAGCAGAAAAATGATTGATTGAAGTATGAAATATCAAATCAACTTCAATGAAATTTAATGCAATAAAAATCCAATCCAGTGCAACAATTGTAAAACCCTTTAGAAGCAACAAAACAAGACAATCGATAGTTACTATGTTCCATCAGTACAAAAAAATGAAAGAACGAACGAGTACTGCACTAACATCAGTACCACATATTTTTCAACTCGAATGAAAGCGACCAAATAGTATTGCTGTGAAAATTCCACTCAGCCCTCCCACTTTATATAAAACCACATTCAAAATTGAAATGTAACACGCATGTAGTCGTGTCATGCTCTCCACTTTCGTACTCTCCTTTCAATGCCCATGTAGACATTTCCAAATAAACTACGTCCGTTTTTTTTTTCTTCTTCTTTTTCATTCCAAATGTCGTCACTCGCTCTTCTGCTTGCAAATGGCTGTGAGCCCAGTACCAAAGACAGCGATGACAGGGAGGGGAAAGTGCGTGTGTGTGTATTTGTGTGAATTTACATGTAGCGAAAGGGGCGCTTAATAAAGCGGGTGGAGGATAAGTGTAAGTGATTTACAGCTGCGGGCTTAATGGAGGCTGTTTACTGCTAATTAAAACCAAACCCATTTAATGCTGTATCTGTGCTTGGAAACCGATTCTATATAGTTTATATATACATTATACTGAAATTCAGTCTCTCCTCCATTCCCTTTCACGCTTTTTCACTCTAGTTCTCGGTGACGCTTGTCTCCTCTTGGTATCCTCTCACTAATTTACCTGCTATATGTCCTCCTCTGTATATATACGTTGGAAATTATAATTTGGTTGCAGTAAATGTATGTACGTATGCTCGGAGGGCACGCCGGCGGCTATATGCTCGTTAGAGAATCGTTGCGTTTCGACGGGGAATATGTCTAATTATCTCATGATGTTCGTCAAAGTGAGTCATATTTATCCATCGCAACAGTACACTTATAGTACGTCCGTTCGTTAATTTTATGACGAAGACTCGGAGACATGGAGACGAATAAATTGGCACGAAAACTTTCACGATTGCTATATAGTATCACGATCAGAACTCTCCTGTATCTCTATCTGGCTTTTTGTCTCTCTGTATATTTGCCTCTCTATTTATTCCTCGTTTTCTATCTGCTTGCGTGTTTCTGTTTCATTCTCTTTCACTCACCTTCTGTCATTTCTCTTCATTATTCTTGGGAATTAATAACCAAACCTCTCGCATCTGTACCTCGTTAATGATTCATTTTCGTTGCTCGTAAATTATCTCTCAATTTTCAGTGTTTTCTCTGTGTATATGCTTTAGATTCTGTGGTAATGTCAATTTCATGGCTCAAAGAATGAATGTAACGATGTAGAATCTGTATATGTATGTTAAAAAAAAAAAATAATTTATATTCGTTAAGATAAGAAAGAAATGTCTGCGAATTTTTCAGAATTTCCAAGAAAAATCCATTCAAATTCCAAATATTTCAGCATTCAAGAATTGGATTAATAATTTACTCTGGTTTTTTTGATTGGTGAGGGATTAGTGAAGAATCATTATCACTACTTCACCAAAAATAATTAGCCATCTCGCTTTTAACAATTACAATAAAACATTTTTTTAATCATCAATTAACGTTCAACTTTTTCTCATTATCCGGATAAAACAGCTAATCACTTATAACTAAAAGCACAGAGTGCACAGTGAAAATCCCAAGTGATTAACGTAAAGTTGAGCACTGTTGATTTCGCACAATAATTGGATGAGTAATCACACAAATATATGTAATATTTTTTTAATTAAATCCGTCGTATCTGGCAAAAGAATAACATTTACTACAATTACTCTTCCATTAATCAATAATAATTAATTTTACATTAACAACCCCTCATCATAAATAAAAACCGAATGTGATAAGACACTGATACAATTTAAGACTTGAATACAACCATTATAATTCAATATAATTACTTGTATAGTTGTGTAAAAAGTCACGGGAATGTAATAACAAACGTACGTGTATATTGTAAAAAATAAGCTCGAATTCCATTTGAAAGAGCTCATAACCTCAAGAATAGAGATATTTGACACACCTTTCATTGAAAAATTTTCTTGTCAATGCTCTTCGTAATTTTATTAAGCCACTCTAAAATGTTTCAGAGTAATCCAACTATTATATATATATATATTTTAAAACCTTATATTCGTCTCTCGTTCCATTGCTCTTTCTAGCTTTACTCGGCAGGTGAGATTCGTATATATGCTCAATCTGTGAAGGTACATCTCTTGAAAGTAGTGGAAATGGAGCTTTTATACGAAAGTACTCCATATCACTTTATTTAAGATTTACCCTCTCACTTGTCCCTTTCAACCCCCCCAACAAGACTCGTCCATTTTGCTGCCTCCAGCATTTGCTGTTTTCCCTCTTCTTCCCATTTCCTCTTACTCCGGCTTTCAAATATATATAGATATAAGTTAAATATATATACACACGCCACTCTAGCATCCTCAAATAGCCTACTCCTTCGGATCTCGTCAATGCACGGTAACGGCTTTTCACATTTCCCATTTTAAATTCATTCTTTATTCAATCTTTACAGTTATACAATCACTTTTAATAAATTATAACCCATCATTTATGCGCATAATAATCTACATATTTAAATATTTTCAATGGCAAAGAAAGAATAAAACATCGGCTTTTTATTGTACTAATGGATGTTGATGTGAATTTAGTTTTATAATAAGACAATTGGTGAAACGCTATCAACATAAATGAAACTTACTGTGTATATGTTCCAACGAATTTATTGAAGGGGAAGTAATATTGGCGCGACGTCTGAGAAAAAGATTCTGAAGAGACTAGAAATGGCGCCCACTTTGCAAAACATTGTGAATTGTAGTAGGACAACTGAGAAAGAGAGAACTAAAGATGGGAGAAAAATAAAGATAGCGTAATGTATACTATTTTCGTATACAACCGTGACATTTTATCAATACTGACCTCAAGAAAAGGAATTGCACGACAATTTCTTGTACACTTTGGTATTCCAATCGTCTTATGCGATACTGCATCAATATTGATTTTTGTAACTTTGATCGTGCATTTGTGAATGTTATTTACCAATTTCAACTTCTGAGTAGCAAGTATTAGAAGAAATACGATGAACATTGTAAAGGATGAAGGGAAAGATTAAAATCGTGAGTGAATGTCACTGCAAAATCAGATTGAATGTGTTCAAGCTTTGAGAATCTTGTTTACCTTGGGAAAATTGTTTTTCTTGAAATGAATCATCATGACATCTAATCTAAGAATAACTGACCTGGGTCACACACATCACCTCGATTATTATTGACAATCCTCTCTTCCATCAATCTTTAAAAATTCCAACTTCACTCGATTTTAATGTTTGACCAAACAATTTCAATGTCGATTCGAGAATAAAATAAAAGAAGAAGAATATATGACAAAAAATTCGTGCAGAGTCGAAACAAGCTGATATGTCGCTCAAAGCAGCAAAAAGTAGTTGCGTTATTCCAGAGTTGAGACAACCTGCCAACCAACTGATTGAAAACACGTTCGTTTAAATGCATTACATTCATGTAAGAACTAAAAATCGTGCCATATCCGTCAAGGTCACATTTCCCTTAATGTCAATACCTCTTTTTGTCACGTCATTTTATAATTACAGAAGAATAAAACATCAGAGCCATTCACTCCAACCTGCACCTTCGTATTCACAATTATTCTTTCACTTTCCGCGTCAATCATCAATAAAAAACTAAAATGAAATTCCACAATTTTTTTTTCACCCATTTGAAGTAATAAAAATAATTCAATTACTGTGAAATGGAAATATTTGATAATTTTCAAGTCATTATAATTGTTTTCTTTCAATTAAATTCCAAGTCATGTCTTCCTATATTTCATATTGTGATTATTTATATGAAGAATCGCAAACACACAAATAATGTAACTATGTGTAAATGTTTGTTTATGACGTATACATAGGTACACATAAGCACGAGGAGAATGATTCGCTCTTCACCAATTCGACCCTCGTTCTCCACACATGTATATCTCTCGCCTTAAACATATATATATGGCGTATAGATATACATACCCTGAAAGCAGTATCGAGTCTCTGTTGTGTGCCGTTGCTTTTCACCACTTGCACGTTTTCACACAGACACGAATACACTGGGGCGAGGCTGATGGTTGGCGGGGAGAGAACAACACAACAGTGGATCCGCCATATAAACCGGTCGGTCGAGTTATCCCTCGTCACCCCACCACTATAACTTGGGCCACCTGCTCGGACTGGACGACTATAGAGTCCCTTTGGGGTCCTGCGACGATGATGACGACGCGACAACAACGACGAAAGGCCCAACACTATTGAATATATTGGAGTCTCATTGCGTTATTCAATACCTCATTTTATTCCGAGAAGGGAATTCATTGCAGTAGTCAGAAGAAGAATATAAGATGGATAATGAGGAAATTGAATTGATAATACATTGGAAAAATGTGTGGTCTTTACGACTGGTTGAAGTATTGTTGGAGGTAGATAGTTTACGATTACAATAGATTTTATTGAATTAGCGTTGCTTGATTGTTTGCTATTCAGCTGTATTGAGGAGTATAGCTGAGACAAATTTAGTTGTTCAAGTTGATTTATAGAAACTTTCTTCAACTATTCAAATGAGTTTAGCTGTTACGACTATTTGGATTGGTGATGTCATGGAGATAGTTGTTCAAGTCGTTTGAAGTATGATTGCTTCGTGCATCTGTGCTTGGCTGAAGTACTGTGACAATTGTGTACACGTTTGAGAAACATTATGTGAAGTTGTTAATGTTCCATATGAATTTCAATGATTTTATTGCTCTTCTATTTCTTTCTAACTTTCTATGGTAATATTCGCACAATTGCGTGATTTATTCATGCAATTATCAACTGTGAATAGAGGTTTAAATGTTCGGATAGTTTCTTTTTAAATTCTGCAAGGCCCTACTTTACATTTGTCGTCTATTCACTTAATGTGTTTATTGTAATCAATCAAATTTTGTACAGCCATTAATTTTTCCGTTTCATCACATTGAAATTTCCTGTTCAGTAGACACTGCCGTACAATAGTTCAAATAAAATACAGATTGAAAAGAAATTTGTTCAAACTCTCATTGACTGTTCCCGTTCTTGTATAAATTTAATTTCGTCAATCAATCATAATGATGGATCAAATAGAGATATTAAATGTGATTTATAGATATGTCTTTATTCAGGAGTGCTAAAGTTTGTGCATTGATCGAATGTCAAAATGTCTATTTGGGTGATAATGGAATACATGAGACATTATAAAATCTAGAATAATGAAATTGATTCGTAAATAATATTACAATTAATTGTTGAGGATAATTAATTATGGTGAAGTAAGAAACCACACTAAATGACATAGATTTATGCGTTTAATTAAAATAAGACACCAAAGAAATGAATGTCGCACACAAACGAGAACTTAACAGCACCTTTTTAAAAGTTCACACTGTCAAAGAATCCTTTGTTACGAACAACTTCTATAGAGAGGTCAATGACGGTTGTTGAAGTTTGCACAAGATACTCTTTACAAATATACTAATATTGAAATCTTAATTTACCAGTGATCATTATTATCAATCACAAAATTCGAATGAGTGACAGCAATGTATGTTTTTCTTTTCCCACTCCTGTCCTTGATATTGAACTAAGTATTTATCTGTAGATAAGATTAATTTGATGAATTGACATCGATTTATAAAATTACTGTGTAGAAAGAGAGAAATTCTTGTTTGTATCATCTGTATCTCAGAATGTGATTCGATAATTCTGGTGTTGGACGATAAACACAAAGATTTTTTAGATTTATTGCATTTATGATATTGGACTGCAATACAAATAACATGCTGTATTCCAATATCAATAAAATAGTCAAATATCGAGGAAGAAAAATTATTAAAGACTGTTCTCTCGATGTTATGAAAAAATATTTTGTACATGTTTTACGTTATTTTCAATCGACAAACGAATATATTTGTTGTGCAATATACTTCATCTGACGGTTCGTGAAACTTTGACGATTCTTTCACGTCACATTTCAAACTTATTTGCACATGCAAATGAATTTTCTGCAATATTGGACAAATATGTGCACAGCATAACAAAATATAAGAATGAAATGAAGCGCTCATCTGAAATTTACTAGAGAATCTTCCAATATTTTCCAAAATTACACTACAAAAATAAATTATGTAATAAATTTGAGCGATAATCAAAGCTTACATGGAATTGATCACACATCCTTGTAATAGAAATTTTGTTATTAATTTAGCCTTTTCTTCGTTGAGTTAAATTATGCAGCTTGTACAATCTCACATTCTTTCAACTCAATGATTCAATAATATCTCAGTGTAAAAATATACTTCATTGATGCTTGAGACTTTCAAAAGCATTTCAATTTTCATTTCATTGTTTCGGAGAAAATGTACATATATTTCCAGTTAAATTCGACATTTCCATTGCTTCAGATGATCACATTTAAAAGCTTTTCAATATGAAGAAGCTCTCAACATACAAGCGCGGTATGAATTACATTAGAAAATTCTATCTTCATATATGTGATATCATGCCAATACTCTGGCAATGATAAATAATGTCATCAGTACCTCATATCATGATGAGCACATATTCGTTCATTCATATCAAAGGCTGCAAAGTGCATCTTCTCATTTTTTTTCCTGCCATATTTTTCTATACTTCTGCCTTGGCTTTAACTTCACATCGACGGAAATCAACGCAATATTTTATTTTTTCTCATTGGCTCCATCTCTCACTCCAACATCATACCGTTCTGTAATGGGATTTTCATATGCGGATAATGGAATATAAAAAGGTGGTGTGCCACGTAGGTACAAAGCGTGAGTGGCTCTCGCGGCTTCTTTTCACCATAGGTGTACACAACAGTGCGACACGGGTATACACATAAAATATGAGTAGAATAGTAGAGGACAAAATGAACGACGAGATGAAGAGTTGAAGAGAAAAAAAAAGAGAGAGATTCTATCATGTTTTATTTTGTTCCACCTTTCTCGTTCGCTTTTGTTAGAGGAAACGCGGTTGAGCATCAGAGATAGACACAAGGGCAAATGAGAGACGGAGTTATTAGGTGAGACAGAGAGATGCAATAACAGCAATGTGAAGTCCAGCCAAAAGAGAACTAAACTCATTTCCGAGGCATTAACCAATTACTTTTTGCGAAAGGGTGTCGGTTACCTTCGAACTCCCTTCTGACGTTCTCTCTGTTTCGTTAGCTCTCTCACCCTCCATCATTCTTCAATCTCTCTGTCTTGATGCTCCAACTATCCATCCAAGCGGTCGCCAAACCGCTGGCTCGCGTCTGCTACCTTGCATAGATATATAAATATCTCTTTTCCACTTTACATCTCACCTCTTTCACTTCATCTCTCATATTCCAACCGCATCATTATTCTTTTTCTCTTCGCAATTTATAATAATTGCACATTTATTTTCCTATCCATTTCTTTTTAATAACCATTTTCAGCCAATATTTTTATTAATCAGTAAATATTTTTCGATATATTCAATATTATAAAGAGTTTCATCTCATTGAATTATAAAATCACTATTCTCAGATGGAACAACCATAGCTCATATGAAGGATTTGCATTCATCGTTGTTGCTCATAAAATACAATGGAATATTTTACAGTAAAACCTCTCCGTATGAAAAATTTTATAAATTTTTGTCAATTATTCAAACTGTTAGATAATAATAAATAAACATCCGACCAATAAAAGAAAATACATATTTTAAATCAGAATCGAAATCAGAATTTTATACGAATCGCCTGGGTAAACAAAATATATTTTGCTCTATATTCAATGAATTCCTGTCTTGTTTTGTATTTTATGTAAAAAAACGAAGTATTAGAGGCGAAATAAATGAAAATTAAAGTTCTTCCAAATTTAATTAATAAATTTACGCCAAATACAGGAACGCAGGAGATACCCTATCCCAAAATAGCTTATATTATTAAAAAAAAAAAAGGTATATACTATATATTATTTCATTAATCTCATAAGCCAGTGTAAGAATTTATTTGATGAAATTTTCCAACGTATTATACAAAAGTCATCAAAAGCGTCTGTGGATTATTGAATAAAAATATGTGGGACCGAGGAAAAGGGAGCGTACGCACAGAACACAAATACTCATATATATACGACACGCACAATGAAGAAGAGGATGCTGAAGGAGAATGGAGTATTGTAGAGTAATTAATAATGTCATATTGCAGACCCCTAACATCGTTTCCACCAGCTCGTATACCGCCTCTGGCATCCCCCTTTTATTCTATATAACAACGGTATATGCTGCCCTCAGTCTACGCATCGGTAATAGTAGTAGTAGTAGTAGTAGTAGTAGTAGTGATAGTGATAGAGAGAGTAATGGTGTGTACGAGTATACGCACTGATGTCGCAGAGAGTAAACGCAAGAGAAGAGGAACACATTCATGAAAGAGGGATCGAAGTCCCATGCGTGGACGTTGTGACGTGATGCTCGAAAACAAAAAAGGTCAAATTGCACATAGATGTAAATATATCTATTCAATTTTCACCATGGATATATTTATGAGTGGGTTTTTCTCATGTGTTTGAACATTTTGTAGATTTTTTTCTTTTGAATTTCATGAAAATATTTTGCAAGATTCCTAATAATAGTTTAATATATATGTCTTATAGAATAATATAAATGTCCTCTCGTAACTCCTCATTCGTAAAGTCTGTTATTAGATTTGCTTACACGTTCTCAAAACGAGTTTGAGTGGGGAAGAACAATACGATATCACTCATGATTAATTTCTTGGATCCACTGATTAAATATTTCCTCACAACTTTCCATCCTTTTGTCGCTCAATCTTCAGCGCTTTATTTTTTAATAAATTCAATAAAAATTCTTTTGTTTATTTTGTTTGAATATACTCATGAATATAATTTATGATTGGATGTATGTATAGATATCATTGTTATCGTGTTGATTATTTGAATTTTATAAATAGATGTGGTTGATAAATTATTGATCAACGATAAACACACAATCGCACCGCAAATATATGGGAGTGAAGTAAGGGAGATATGGGCGATGTATTCTCTGTGTTATTATGTGATTGTGTGTTGTGCAGAGGCGTCGATGATAATCGCAACCGCCTGAGAAGAACGATCTTGAGATTATATTCATCGGTATATAGAAAGAGAAAAGTGTGAAATACGAAAAGAGAATCGCACACCACGTGACCCTAACGCCTTCGTGTACATTCCTCATCCTCCTTCGATTCTACAACGGTACTTTCAACTTTTACAAACGCGTACATATACCGCCATCGAATCATGTATACTTATAGAAAGAATTCAAGGAAATAATATAAACGTTGAGGATAAATTTCATTGAACATTATCCAAATGCCTGGATTTTAAATCGAATGATGGCAGCTGTGCTATATTAAATTTAGATTCCACGATATCGAAACATATATTTTACAAAATGTACAGTTAAAGACATTCAGTTTTGAGTACAACGTAATTAATTTATATAAATATGTCGTTGCTTTCTGTTAATTTATTAATTTAACGAGTACTTGGTCATTCTTCTCACAAATCCATTTTCAATAATTTGACATGAAATTCATGTAATCTGTCTTGAATGGATAAAATGTTTGAATCTTTTCACAAAGTTCCTAACGTTGTAAATATATATCTTCTCGAAACGAATGGAAAAAAAAAGAATTCACCAAACTAAACAAACAAAGTAAAAAACAAGCTCTCGAGAAATAAAAAGAGAAAAAGAATGAGAACAGCGGTGCAACAGAACAAGGAAGACAATGTATTCGCTGTCAATTAGAAAGATGCCCTATATGTTACTGCAATTTTTTTTACATTGAAGAGAAAGAGACGAGGGACGCGTGCAACTCGTTTATGGCCGAGGAGAATCAGATCTCAAACGACTCATCCTTCTTTCTCCTACCAAACACTTTAATATTCTTTCTCTTTTACTATATTCTTCTACTCTTTCTTTTCAGAATCCTTCACCCCCTCGGCAAGATTTACGGCAATTCGTTTTTTGCCTCCTTAAGTGCTTTCGCATTATCTCGCTGCAACTAAATACTCTCTCTACGAGAAGCGCGGCACGATATATATACTTTGGTAACGAGCGCATGCTGTATACACTTTTCAATATCTCTTTCTTCCTCATACTCTCCCGCCCCCCTTTTCCTTTTTCACCTCACTTCACTCTTTCCGTCAGCTGGTTGACGTAAGTGCTATATTCACGAGTGAGTGCGTCGACTGGCGCTGTCGCACTCGCAGTGTGTAATAGCCGCGCGCAAACGTTCGTGTGTGAGACGATTCGTGTTTCCTAAAGAAGAAAAAATAAATAAAACAAAAAAGAGAAAGAAAAGAGAAAAAATAACACAACAAAATGTAGAAATAAAACAGTAGAAAGGCCACGCGCAAAAGGGGGACACCTGTGTCTTTTAATTATTTCGGTTGACGCGCGGGAATGGCGTTGGAGTTAATTGCCTCGTATTCAATTAACCTCAAGGACAACGATCGTCGTTCAATTATTGTTAACAATTAAGGATGATGCTGATGATTCCAGCTGCGCATATGTATATGTGTGATGTAATATTGTATTTATACTTCTTTTCAATCAATCAATCACCCCTGAATTTTATGTGTACTTCATTATATCCATTTTTTTTTCAAGCCATAATTTGGTGTTGCAAAAATATCAGAGCTGAATTTTAATTACATTTTTTCTCGTGTTAATGAAAGAGGGATTGATGAGAAAAATGTTGTAATTTGTGATTGAAATGTTTATTATAAATTATTAATGCCGTTATTAATTTGAAATGAAAATAATTACACTTTATAACAATTAATTGCAACATTTTGAACTGTATGGAACTACTTCAAATAGACATACAGAATTGAAGTGGGAGATTAATTCTTTCATTGGACTTTCATTTTTTCAAGTTACAATTTTAATGAGTATTTGTTTTTCCAATTAAATTGTCAAAATAACTCTATCAACTTACGTAATTCAAGTAGAGAAAAAACATTGCGATATATCTTATACTGTAGAACATATAACTTGGCAATCACCACTTCGCTATCATTTATATGAATTATAAAATTATTCATATGTATATTCACTCCTGGGAAATCAACGGTTGATGGCTACTAGATTACTTGAGATTTATTCAGTTCACTTTTGCAAAAGTGAACTTTGTGATTTTTTACCAATCTACTGTAATTAACTCTAACGAGAGTTATATAATGGATTCGGATATAATTAGAAAATTAAATGTGCAACTCTGTGACTTTTTCCCTTATAAATCTCATTATTTATATTTCATTAATTTAAACTTTACTGCACATCACATCATGTGTATAATTTAAAATCAGAACTCCGATGTTTGCCATTTTATTTTCATATTATTAATAAGGACGAAATGAATGTTTACAATTAAATTTCCCTTAAATATTTATACTCAGTACTGTTGTTAATGTCATACATGTGTTTGTATAAAAATATAATTAGAAATTAAATAAAGCAAAAGGCATGCAACTTATGTATAAAAATTCTTAATTGGACTCTCCATATCTAGGTGGTGCGTGCATAACAGTTATACGTGGATTATCCATATACATATCACAATGTATACAATACATTATAACTATGCAATGTAAATATATACCACTTCAATTTTCTCCTATCGCGTTTAGTAGCTATGAACAAATATAATGTTCAATAACAAAGGGAAAGAAAAAGAAAAGTAGGAAAAATATTGCGATAAGATTAAATGAAAAATGTGTATGTACTTTGATAATTAATTAATTATATCTACCTTAATTACATTGGCATGGACTGGAGAATTGAACGCATGTCGAAACATTCAACGAATCCTGAGTATTGGGTATAGTGTGCTTTAGAATATTTGAGGCAACATAATTGTAGAAATGCACACAGAGCAGCTGCGCGTATATAGTCTCACTGACGCGGTACCGACTACTTCACGGCTTTCCATAGAGCAAGAGAGCAAGCAGAGCGAGGGCACTGCCAGGCTAATTAAAACCGCGGATAGTAATTAATTAAGCAGACGTCAGGAGTGCCTAGAATTCTCTGGCAAGCAGGGGTTCTCAAATTTCTATAGTAAAATTCCCACTTCCGATATTCATATCGCACTTGATGTATATGTACTAAGGGTTCCCTTATTCTTCTTCCCTACCATCTGCTATCAATAAATTGCATTCATGTATAAAGCAAGATGTCAAGTTATATTTCATATACACCAACGTATTTTCTCATTTTTTCAATGCAACTTTTTCATTTGTCTTGTTTTTGTTGGATAATGAAAAATATGGAAAACTAAATTTGTGCCACAATAGAAGAGACTCGTTGTTGATGAGTCAAACTCTATGTTGTATTGAATGAAAATTTTCGTATAAAATTCAAGAGCAAATTTGAATTTCTCCAGCAAATTATCAAACAACATTTGTCTATGTTGTTGTCAACATGAATTTTCCCATGTAGACCCAAACACGAAATTAGCAAGTGCCCACACAGAGATGTGCAATCATAACAAAATTCCACATAGCCTTTACTAAAATTGATGAACTTTTTACTGGAATGAGAACTGAACCAGACTGTAACACACAATCATGAAAAATCTAAAAAAAGATAAAAACAAATTTTCATTTGCAACATCTGCAGAATGAATGAGCATGACTATACTTCTTCATTTATATATCTACACATGTTTGAATGCGAATGACAAAGTATAAAAACAACAGCAAAAAAATCGAAAAATAAAATAAAATGAAATAACCGATAAAGTTGAGAGTAATTTGGAAAAGTGATTCGTACAGAGCATCAGAGGGAGAGCAATTTTTCAATTATCTCCGATCAAATAGTTCATCCAATTATCTAAAAGCCATGTGACCTCGAGTTGGGTGACTGTGCTGGTCCTGCATCCCAACCAACTCGTTGTGATTGAGCTTATAGCAATTAATGTTATTGCTTGGAGTAGCACACTACATATAAACCCTCCTCTATATACGTTCTTCGTTTCCCCTTGCCTACATCTTTCTCTGCATCGTCCTCCACTAACCACTCAACGATGTTGAAGTGGAGTTACACTTGCACAGATAGTAGAGCTACGCGTAATAGTGATTGGATTTATGTATGCATCTATCACTTCTATGCTCGAAGATTTTCTCAATTGTTTTTTATATAAATCTAAATATATTCCAATGATTCTGATCGTTATAGAATATTTATAGGAAATCCTAAATATTGTTTACAATTTTATTTCACATTGTTTACTATGTCTATTCAATTCTCAAGTATAGATCTTGATCTATCTATAATACGGTTACTCAGTCTTCAACGATCTCAAGTCACAACATCAGAATTTATCGTTCTCATTAATCTCAGAATGATTTTGCAGTATATCCCGATAACGTTATCGAAGTCATTAATTTAATTAAGACATTTTTGATAGAGACAAAATTATTGATAAACAAACCGTGATTATAATACAGTTATATCAGTAGAAAGAAAAGAAACAGTCGAAGAATTCACACAGGGCGATAAATGTGAAATGTGAATTGTTGAAATGAAATTGATGTGATTGAAACAGATATCGTAGTTTAACCTCTTCAATTGAACTCTTTGCTTAAAGATGACGTGACTGTAGCATCTAAATTGATTCGTATGAAAGACTTGTGAATGAGTTGTGTACTGAACTCTTGTACAATTGAGAGAGATAACAATGATTGAAGTAGATTAAGCTCCACTGTCTTTTCAAAATGAATGAACAGTAGGTGATTCTTCCAATAAAAATATGCAGAAAAAAATGAACAGACAAATTATAGTTCCGAAGAAATTCACAAAAACATTCGCCATTATCAACTCACTGAATATTCGTATCCAAGACCAATTATGTGCAGTGCACATTCCTGTTACCAAATAAATAAATTTAATGACTCAATACCATTAATCAAACTGTAAAAGTCTCAATACATGTACAAAAAAAAAACACAAATGTTTCTCTGAACTCCAATTCTAAATAGTTAAACAAATAATATAATCAGAATAGTAACATCATAAATTACTGCGATTTTTACAAGCAACTAATGATATAATAATATCAAAGTATTTCCCACTCTCAATGTAGTTGAACACTTTGCATTAAAAGAAAAAGAAAATCTACATTGATAATTACCTTTGCTATGTACACATTAGTACCTTTATACAAATGTGTCGAAAAAAATGGTCATGCACCGAGAACTTTCAGACAGCACAACTAATTAC
The DNA here is from genome assembly GCA_030523085.1 of Meteorus colon. Classification (NCBI taxonomy): domain Eukaryota; kingdom Metazoa; phylum Arthropoda; class Insecta; order Hymenoptera; family Braconidae; genus Meteorus; species Meteorus colon. Next base: position 52,603 of record JAPYZH010000111.1, on the reverse strand, counting down.
GCTAATAGGCCATCGGGGCCAGCTAGGAGTGTCAGAACTCATTGGAGTCCCAGTCTTATAGCAGAACGTGGTTGGATGTAATGTATGGTAACGGAACACCTAAGTAAAAGCCTTGGCGTTTATATTGTACGCACTCGTATATGTACATGAAGTACTTAGCTTCAACACGGTTATATGTGTGCCTGTGTAACCAAGTCGAGCAGGAACAACGCACTGTGTATATATGAGTACAACATTGGTAGTTGTAGTATAAATGTATTACAAATACATGTTAGTAAATGTGTGGTGGATGGCCAGAGGGCAGTTAACGTTTATAATATTAACGTTAATGGACTACCTTATACCTTCTACATATAACTCGTCGCGTCCTGCGCACCCTCACTATTCGTCTCTTCACTTACATTCAATACATCTCTCTTCTTCTACCACTCGCTACAGCATGGGATAAGGTCCACGGATGTATATTCTTGCTAATGCAACGGCGCTGTGGACATATGTACATGTAGTAATAATACTAATAGCATACATTTGTCTCCTCATTCAATGAATATATTGACGTGAATGTGTTTAACATTCATATGGTGCTTAAAAAAAATATATTCTGTTGAAATTCGGGTTTTTTCTTCTGCTCTTGTACTACTGATTGATAATAGAGTAGTTTAAAGTGTTATCAATTCGGATATTTTTCTTTTTCACCACACATTACACATAAGTTTTTTGATTTACGAATAGCCAAAGTTCATGAGCGTAATGAAAAATGAAGCTCAGAATAATTGGAGGCAGTGGAATTGAAAGCGTAGAAAAATGTGCACATGAGAAATAGTAATGAAAAATAAATAATTTTGAAGACTTTGGGTTACACTTATACAATATAAATATATGAAACAACTTCTTTGTTTGAGAATTTTCATATTGTTACCCACGTTAGCAGAATGCAACAACAAAAACGTGAAAGTGGATACGATATCGCGTCACACTGCAAGCTGAAAACGACGTGGCACTTAACTTTTAATTAATATTATATACCTAATTAGCCCGGCGGGTAGAAAGAGAATGAGAAAATGCGGTAGGGGTATATGAAACTAACGGCAATGCCGTAGTAGTGAAAGAGAGAGTGAGAAAGGCGAGTTAGGGGAGTATGGGTTTAGAGTATTAATTTAATTTTCAATCTCACGGGGTAATTCTTGGCACAACGTTAGTTTTAATCAACCCTCTCCTATCCGGCTGCACCTGATGGGTGCGGGGAGGGTACAGTGGGTCGAATAGGTCGTTTGGAATGAGGCAAAGTGAGTGAGATAGCGAGAGATAGAGAAAGAAGAAGAAGAGTCGAGGGATGGTTAAACGAAGCAGTAGTATATGGCAAAAGGGAAAATGGCCGAGTGATGGGGCATCGGGTGGTAGGTTGAGGGTGGAAAAAGGGTGGTGTACCTACACGGCCAATAAAAACTGGCAATAAAAAGTGCCTCTTAAGACTACAACCCTCTTTTGCTACGTCTCGTCGCTCATCCACCCTGTCTCCCTATCTCAATCTCCCGCATTTTCCACCCATACACTCATCTACCTTGCCCACTCGACTAACTCCTATCAAATATTTACATTTTAATTCGCCCGCTACGCGCGCATATATGACTATAACGTAAACCTGGCGGTGGTATCTGTGTGAGACTTAACGACGCTACCTCACTCGATTCAATCGTCATTTTCCCCATGAATTACACTGTAATATATAAACTTCTGCTCAAATGTAGAAGTCGTTCGATAAGTCGATTGCCATATTTTTTACTGTTGATTTCTCATTATATTATTAAGTGTTTTATCATGTTAATGTTATTATAGTGTATTATGAAGAGAATTGTACAATTGAGATTGCGAATTTATATTTGATCTTATCTTTGGGTAGAGCAGAAGCATGTGAGAGAAATTAGTGAAAGATATGATATTAATGTTTGAATTAAAAGTAGATAAATGAATAGATAGTGAGCGAGCGAGAAATTAAACAAATGGGTCATTGGTTATTATCGTTAATTGCCCGAATGAATGCACTAAGTGCCTATTGAATTCTTGCAGGGATTTGATGTTTTTGTTGGAAATATAGTAACGTCGTTTATTTTTTTTTCTCGAATAACTGAATGAATATCGGTATTAAAGTTTTCTGAATAAATCACAACATCTTAAGAGTCTTTAGAGTAGATATCCGAATTATTTTCTGTACGCCAGACTATTTATATTTCTGTCAAGATGATCATTGCTCAAGTTTTTTCTCTCATTCACTAATTTGTTCATTTATACATTAGCCTGATTATTTGTTCGTTTATTCACGAATAAACATCAAGTAAAGATAAGTGACTTTATTATGAGTCAGATGGCCCTTCATGAAAACCGATGCGCATGTGCTTGTATTTATATGTGAGTATGAATGTTGTAGCTGTACCACTTGGATTCGGCTGACTGACTTTTCGTATGTTTTGTATTGCTTTTGTACACAATTCTTATGAGTCATAGAATCATATAGAATATAGCTTTTAGTTTGACCATAGGATTTGGGAATCTGACAAAAAAAGATCTGTGTATTGAAGAGAGGTAAATAATTCTTTTTTTTTTCTTTCTTTATATACTTGAAAGATGAAGATGTGTTATAAAATATTATATCCTGTTAGAGGATTAATATATGAGCTCATTCAATCGTTCAATTCCAAAAATGAATTCCTCGTAACTAATTGTGATTTCATAAAATTTTGAGAACATTGAATGTGAAAAATATTTTTTTATATGCATCAGCTGATTGGAATGAAAGGCTTTTGGTCGTAATTTTCATATTTTTATGACTAACTCACTGTGGATTTATGGTAGAAACTGTTTAATGTATTTCTGGAAGGGCTCAAGAATCCAATATCGGAAATTGAGAGGCTCTCAATGATCATTTTAGTGAGAAAGAAGTGATAAAAATTCTTGGATCTCAAAAGTCTTTCATAAATTGGATTCACCATTTATATTTTGTTCGCTTAGTAACGTTCATCATTATTAAGTTCGGAGACGACTGGTGGTAAAAATTTTTAATATCTTTTTAGTCATTCTTTTTCCTTTTAATTATGATTAACAAAACGGATTTCTTGCTAATTAATTAAATTCTTTTTAGACATCTATAAAGATTCGAAATAGGGTCAACTATGTTCATACAAATTCAAATGTTTCTACCTTTCCATCAATCCCAATAAATTCCTTTTTTTATCCCCCACCAAGTTTGAACCCATCAATCATAAAATATTGGAAAATCAAATAGTGAATAATCAACAATGGTTTGAGAGTATACATATTTTTATAATTGATTCATATAAATTCATATGATAGTATTCAACAAATATTTATTACATATTTTTTTCTGTTATCTGATGCAAAAACCTCACCCACAAATCATTCAACGAACCATTTTTCATTCCTATTTAAACATGAATCCAATTATGATTCAATTTCCCTTGCAATCACGTAGAAAATCCAGTTACTATTATTCTCTTCCATATAACGTTACAAAAATATTTAATTGCTCCATTTCCATCCCAACCATCATCTCACCACACAAATGAATTTCAACAATCATTTTTTTTTTTTTCATATTTATGAACATTCCAAATATAAATCGTGAACAATAAAAAGGTATTCAATTTCATGAAAGTCAAAGTTCATAAATATTTTAATAAAGAAAATGGACAACTTGAGAATATTAAAATTGCATGAAAGTTATTCTCGAAATTGCACCAATATCATAAATACATAAATTAATAGGAATATATAGAAAATATAAACATTCTCAATTCATAGAAGTGCTCTCGTGATATCATTGTTTCCTATTCTTGTTTCATCCCATTGCATGCCATATCATATTCTACTTGTAGTGTTCATGATTACAAAGATAATTCATCCCGCATGAAATTCGAGTGTTTATTGTGAGTGTAAAATAAAATATACATTAATAACTACGATAAGATGCGTTTCTGTTTGATATTTGATATTGTATACATATATCAGTAGAATGTAATTATCATAATATCCTCAGTAAATATACAGACATTAAATCTTATGTTATTCTGAGTCATGCCACGCGGGTGTTGAAGGAAATTCATTGGTGGGCTGTAGCCAAAATCTCAAGGAGTTCTAGGTGCCACACTACACAGTGTCGTGTTATTTTAACTTTTTAGCAGCCTGGGGCTTTGGAATAATTCCAAGAAACTCCGACGCTTCCTTATGCATGCCGGATACAATTGTCCGTCTTTATTCCATCGTTATTGAGTGTGTTAAACATTGTGAATTATCGACAAATACGTATCACTGGAATTCGTTATCATAAAAAAAAAATTGAATGATGAGTAATTGTTACCATGTCCACCTTAATCTACGGGTTTTCAAATACGAATGATTACTTTGTGTCACGCACTATCAATCACATTAAATACTCCCGGTCAATTATAGTTTTTCATTTATTTATCACGTCGAATTTTTTGAAACTAATAATTGATAAAATATATTGATATGAATTTGATGTGCTTTGGAGCTACAATGAGATATTATCAAATTTAATACTGAGATGGATGCTAAGGGTGATTTGGATATTAGAAACCATAAGAATTAGGTCAATGATCAGAAGGACTTTTACTATTTTGGGTAAATACATCTCTTGGTTTGTTAATACGATCGATCGTGGTACTACCGTCTGTGGTGTGCAAGATATGACTTATGTGTGTTTGCAAACGTGCATTCACACATATGGATTAGCGGTGGCTATGTATGAGAGTCGTGCAACTCGATAAGTGCCTAATTACGTGACCGATGCTATCGCCATGTGGCACGATATGTGGCTAAATTAATTGGACGGGCGATAGGTTAGTCGTTTGCTTCGAACATTTCATGTGATGCAATGCAAAACGAAGGAGAATAATAAAATTATACAACTGTCATTTTATTGTTCGGAATAAACAAAAATAAATGTTATGGTGGAGGAGGCTGATAAATAGCTACACTCTTATATCTTACGACAATTCTGAAGTAACGATCTGAGTTTTTGGCTGCAAGCCAATGCGAATTATGATATCCACAACGTAATCTCGAAAAGATGTAACAACTGAGATGACTATATGATTTTTAGTTCGGATACATTTTCTCAATGTTAAATGGTATTGAAATGTAGAACAAATTTATAATGATGCAAGACAACACACTTGCGAGAATATGTACGAGGCATTTCCTACAGTTATGGCTTCTATGTTCGCGTATGTGTAGAAGTCTACAGCGACATTGTGGCGGGAATAAATGTAATAATAGAAGAAGAGAACTTAACACCGAGAATATTATTCCGAATGTTGTATAGTAAGTTCATTGTCATTCCTGATTGGAATATTTTTACTATTTCAATTCAATCGTGGATAGTCATGTTACACAATAATTTTTTTCTTGGTCACTTTTTATTTCGACATGTCATGCATTTAATTTTTGTTTGCCCATGTTATTTATTAGAATATTCGATTGACAGATCTATATTTGATGACTTCATATATTAATTAATTTTTTTTTCTCATAGTCAATAATAACCACAGACTTTACGACACAATTAAATTCATGATAGAACTTTTCCTGCAATGTATGACATTGGGAAACTACTTTGACTTTTTTTTTCATTCAATCCTTTCAAACCTCAAAAATAAAACTTCAATAACGATATTGGAGTCGAAAAAAAAATCAAACTGAATTATTTTATACTTATTTGTCTATAATTTTGGCTTTATGCCCGCACGAGACAAAATTTTTGAATATCCGGAAAGTCTCAATACAATTTTCCGGATTGAGTTTATTGATAAGTTTTCTGACAATATTCCAGTTGGCACTGGAATAGTACTTCCAAAAGTCTTTCGGGAGATGTTAAAATGAAACGTTGATGGACGTCAACAAAAGTTTCTCAAATATAAATTAGTCAGTTATTAAAATTAGCAAATCAAACATAGAGAATATTACAACAAGCACTCTACAATCTCTATCTGACATGCTCACTCCAATACTAACTGAAACCAATTATTTCATAAATATAATTTATATTAAATGTTCATTCCCTGAATTTCATTACATGGTCACAATAATACGATAAAACTTTCTTATTTAATTACGAAAATATCGTGAGTTATAAATTCCCAATTCCTTTTCGAAACAAATCTTAATAGAACATTTCCAGACATGTCATAATTTCCTCTCTTTGTTATTTCGAAATGAACATCGAGACACCCAAAATTTTCTAATTGTTTTCCTACATAATTTACGATCTAAATTCGCGAATGCCTGATTGAAACTATTGCATAGCTGTTAGTATAAACGAGAGAACACGTGGTGAGAGACGCAAGCGCCTGCGTATTGTCGGTCTGGCATGAAATAGAAATTTCTTCCCATCTACGGAACGCCAGTGTTTACGTGCACTCAGTCGTTCGGCTGACGAGCCGTACGTACAGTCGTATTATTCTCCACCACTTACTCACATCCTCTCTTTTTCTTCCTTTATTTTCTTCTACTTTTTCTCAAACTCGACTCGACTATAACACTAAATGTTCAATTCAACTTTTCCGATTCCAAACTTGTGCACACTATTTTTTCTCATCAAATAGTGATAACAATAATATACCGACGATATTTTTGATTGAATTTGGATTGATTGAAATACAGGTAAAAATAAAGCAAAGACACTGATTGTAAAATGAAAATTGAGAAAACCCATTAAAAACTCACCTTGAGCCACAACATATGTAGGGTTTTAATGATTTCTTGCACGCTGATAATTTTCCTTTCACCTTGCTCTTTTCCCTCACCCTCACTCGATCCCCTTTCTTTTTGATACGAAGATTAATTTCACTGATCTCTCACAATTTTTGCTCCATGCATATATAATTCTCGAGTGACCATCACTTGGCAATTACTTGATTACAATTATAATTATTATTCCTGCACGACAATCAATTAATGAACGTCATGAGAGAGAAAAACGACATTGATCAATGTAATAAGACATTTACAAGTTGAATTGATATTTTTATCAATTAAATGTTCACTACACACAAGACTTGTCAATACTTCACAAATATAAACTTTTTACAGTTAGTCCTCTTTCACAATTTATTATCATCAACAAAATACCTTTTATATACTTTTAATTAACCCCATATACGATACAATGGTTAATGAACTTCTCATACGTCATTATGGAAATCACAAAGTGCAGTTCCCATAACCACTACTACTATTCTTGTCTCTCAAACAGTAGATACGAATTCAATGGTCAGACAGTCATTACTAGATCTGTTTACTATTCACTTTTCAATTCATAGTGTTGTGATTCTCATTCAATTCTATTCTTTATTTTCTACTATCTATTTAATTATCACACACGACCACGACCTCTTTTGATTCAATCTCTCGTAACTTTAATTAATCACATAAACTATACTGTGCCTCCACGTCATGTACTTCTCATTCACGTTTACCAATGTGATATCACGTCTATTTCTCCAATTATCCCAAACAAAAGTTATGCTCACTCTTTATAAGATTGACTTATCGTCATTCACTTAATTTCAACTGCACAATTATCAATTAATCACACACAGACACACACAAGACACACACAAACTCGCAACGCGAAATTGAATTTCTCGCGAATGTGAAGGCACGCGGCGAGACACGAGATGAGTTTAGCGCAACGGTGTCGGATCTGCTCGATACGACGGCAGACGAGCGAATGCGGCTGGGGGCGCTACCCCCACCGCCACACAGACATATACGCGAGTCAGTGGGGCTATCCGTGGTGTGTGAGACGCGCAAGGGGCAAAAGGGGGTGAAAGTTAAAGTAGTATGGTGGGGATCGATGAGTCTACGAGTTGTGCAGGCAGCGCGGCAGGGGCATACATGCCATTACGAAAGGGACAGAGGGGCGTGAGTGGAGGTGGGGCATTGATACACTCTCTTCCCCTTTGGCGCCCTCCACATCCACGCAATCTTCCCCTCATTGCAATATTCCCCTTTGCAAATCCCCCCACACATACTCTGTTTTACCTTGGGAGTGAAACATTTCGCGGGTATATCGCGGGGCACAAATGTATACATGGAAAAGCGATATGGGGAAAGGGCGATTGAGGGAGGGTGAGAAAGTGGGGTATGGTTGAGAGGAGGAGAAGAAACTAGGGTGGGAGAAGACAACAGTATTCCGTTAATTGAACGACTCGCGTGCGAGTGGGAGGCGACGAGATACGACGTAGAGGTGCAGGAGATTACTTCAAGTAATTACTTATCTTTATTATTGTGTGCCGAGGGGGAATGTGAAAAAGAAGAAAAGAAGAAGGAAAGAAAAATTTATATACATGTATGTATGTGCGTGTGTAATAAATGAATGGATGAATGACGATGATAATTTTTAAATGATGAAATCAATTGAATTGACAGTGGCCGTTATTAGTTTTTTTAATTGAAGTGCGTAAAGAATAAATGGTTTATTTCATTTCATTCTAAAATTATTGTTGGAATTAATTGAAGTTCATAAACTTCATTCGGATTCGTATAATTATTATTTGTTCTGCTTATATAGTATGAAATAGTATTCTTTGTACAATTGATGTTTTTTCATCTGATTCTTCGAATTTTTCTTTCAATGAGAGAATGTTCCTGTATGGTCGAGAATTTCAGTGTGTCTATTGAGTTATTTTTCATTGAACCTTAAAATTACTTTGCGAGAAGTACAGAAGTGATTCAACAGAATTACATCGGATCAATCAAATTTAGATACCACTGTGAACTTTTTTTTCTCATCTATTCCCATTTCTGCCGAGAAAAAAAAATGTGAGCCCTCTTGTGGTGTTAATCTACTTGATCTGTGTATGAACTCAGTATGACACTCTCTGTGTGATAATAATCAACAGAACGTTGGACAAGTCGTACTGGATAACGATTTAGTCACTCCTGAACCTGATATGTAAAGAAATATCATACAAGAGAACAACATTTCTGGATTGTGTAAATCGATAACGCAACATCAGTGTCATAATCCAATAGTTGTATGATTCACACCAGTATTATTCATCACAGTAACATTTCTATCAAAGATGTGATTAATGTTCCCATCATCAATCGACAAACTTCTCTAGGCTACAAAATGTGTTAGTCCACAATTTATAAGATTTCGCTATTGATTGCCATGTATAAATATATTAATTATCCATTTGTAATTATAACTCTATTTCCATCTTCAAAACGGTTGAATTACCAATGCAGGAAACAAATTGATATAATGTTGTCAGTATCAATTCAACACTCATAGCCATCGCCTCTGATCGGAATACAGAGAAGCCTCAAGAGTTGAAGGATAGTGACACTAGCTCCCATACTAGCGAACGAGGGAGCTACTTAATGCATTAGTTTAATCAAGAAACCCATAAAATGTAGGGACAGATTGTGAATGGCAATTATTTTAGAAAAAACTTACTCGACATCTTCACAATTTAGTTTAAAAAGGTTTAATTCCGTAAATCCCAGGGATTACTCACTCTCGTCTTCAAGTTCAACAAGAGATAGGATCATTGACATCATTTCTTGACTTAGTACAATAACGAGATGTCTTTGTTTCGTAATCAGTCAGATTGACATCTTGGAACTAAGTGCGGTGAATAAAAACACTCTCGTCATCATTTTTTTTTACTATATGGGTATATTTAATCTGATTGCAGGGGAAACCAAAAAAATAGGTCTCCAGCATATGAATAATTATTTTATTCACACGAGGTTGAGGAAATGACAATCATTTTTCTGGTCGGACTAAAATCTTATTTTCGTAATTATCGTTCTTATCACCATGACGATGAGAGTTTAATTCTGGGACGGTATTTTTAAAATGAAAATGAATTTGAAAAAAAAAACAGTTTATACAAGTTCATTTGAATTGGTAATTTTAATGAACAACTACACAGGGAAAAAATGTAATGATTCACCTGGTGTGTATTATCATATTCATTTTTACACCTGGGAGCATATCAAATATTTTGTTGTCATTCACTGATCTAGACTATGATAAAAGCCTCAGATTTTCAATGTAATAAGTCAATATTTAGAGTGAATATTTGTACTCTTTTCTTTTGTAAATAGTTGGTTTAATTGGCAGGAAAAAATATTTGATAATGTTTTACATTCAATAAATCGATAAAGTTCACGTAAAAATTCGTATTAGTACATGGCAGGATCCACTGACAACTGAGCTACCACAGTCGCTTCTAATTTTCCTTTATAATTGAGTAATCAATCATTGCCGTTTTGTAGACAGGCATCAATTGAATGTATGTCCCATCGAATATAAAGTTCCAATGCGTTACTTGTCGAAACTTCATCCACTTCTGCATTCTGAACACTATCGGTTCTCTTTACACGATGAAAATTGAATTCTACAAAGTCAATGCAATATCGCCTCGTTATATATGTTTGAGGAGAAAGAATCAATAGATACTGTCAGAGTGTTTTTCAATTGAAATTAAAATGAGAAAGAATGATTTGAAAAAAACCAAAGACAATAGACTTTGGTGTGGAGTGTTAAAGGGATTATGGATAATTGCATCGAACATAATGCTCGAAGAAAATGTAGATAAGATTACGTGCCTGCCAGCGTGAAAAGAGAATAAGTTTCTTGATAGTATAGTGACAGAAGAAAAGATTTGAAATTAGTTGTCCAGTATAATGCAATAAAGAAGACGACACTGTGTGACTGTCTGCACATTTCATGTCAACACCCCACATTATGTAGAAAGTTTAGACGAAGTTTCCATAGTGGAGTGTCAAAATAACTTTTGTTTTGAGTGTAGTTCATCGAACAATTGAAATATGGCATGTTCTTTTGATTAGAATCAGTAATAAATTGGATCTTGAAAAAGGTGCATCAGAAATTAGAGCTGATTAATACGTTGAATTGAAAGCAATAAGATCGATGCCAATGAGGAGTTGCTTGTCCAATTGTGATTGAAACTTTTTCTAAATAAGCTCTGATTATTCTTCTCTTCTCGATGATCAACGCTTAAGAAAAACAATTCCAGCTCTCATTTCCGGAATAAAGGAGTTTATTTACAATCGTTGTATGACGAAAAGAAAACAATGATTGAAATCGATATGGCAGCCGAGAGATCACGACACTCAGTCACTTTAGAATTCGGCGCACGGCTACCACAGGAGCCCGCCAGGGGCGGAGCAGCCGTCAGACAAATGAAAAGCATCCCTAATTTGAAACTGAGAGTCGAAAGGCAAACAAGTGCCAAACCCGGTTTCTTCCACGACCTTTTTTTTATCCCTCACGTATATATATTCGCTCTTCCTCTTTCGTTCTTCTGGCAATTATGGCCCTGTTTATATACCAGAGCACCTAAGCACCACAGGGATTCCCCAACTATTATCTCACACGCCTCTAGTCAACCGGATGTATAAAGTAGAGTGTGTTTATGGTAAAACTGAAGCGTACATATTTTTTGTGATGATTAAATGACATGGCTCATTCTATAGGATCATTTAAGTGCTGAGTGCACACTATTGATCACTCATTTGTGAAGGGAAATGTAAGTTTACCAAGTCAAATCTCACATAAGCGATACGATTTAAATCATGAAAGCGTATTACATCCCGCATGCTTTTGGAATATATTGAGATCTATATCGCTTCGATAAATTGGAAATCTAAAATAATTGTTGGATCCTTCATGGATCTTTTATGGAACAACTACTTTCTCAATTGATGTTTCAGAAAATTCAGTAAAAAAGCAATTAAATAATCGTTTCGGGACATTTCATGTAACCATGAAGGTTTGCATGATGCTGAAGGAGTTTGTTCATGAACATACGCATCACAGTATGAAAAGCAGTGCAATAAAGCCAAATACGTTGAGAATGTATGCTCAAGGGTTGGTGGAAAATCACCAGGAATCAAATGGAATGATGTTGGCGCAAGAAAGGAGCATACGTACTGAGAACGGTCAATGGAAAATATTGAAAGGCTGACGAGAATAAAGAAAGAGAGGGGTGAGAGGGTCGCCTCCTCGCCAACAAATTCCACGATCAAGAGAGCCAATTAGGTATACGTATGGAATAAGTACTTTTCTACATACGTGAAATGCTCGTACATATTTGAGTACATATTGCCCCTCTCTCTTCCTCGTTTTAACCATCTAACCTCTAATAACTCTTGAGATTGTGCATATACGTTAGCAATTGGTATAGTGCTTCAACTTTCCACATATGCTATATTTAACGACGAAAGTGTGGAATATATAGCTGTGTAGAAATTGTGTCTAGAGGTAAACTTGGGCCTATATTGGCTTCCTATATTTACTCCGGGCTAACGTTAGACAGCGATATGGCATAGTAAATTGATCATGGACCTACATACTTTTCCAATCTTTATTCGCGGCATTTCTATCTACAACCAAATATGTTGAATTTATTTCAGATCATTGCGCGCTAAATTGAATTGATAATAAATTGATTATAATTAACGGTTCATAGAAAGTGTATTACTCATAATTGGTTGATTCAATTAGAGAGCCAGCTATTAGCTGATCGATTGAATGAGTATTTCGAGTGGATCGCTTGAAGAGGAAATAATCATTCTATTGGATTGAATTGTTATTTAACCTTCTGTGGAAAGAGGAAAATAGTGAACCTCCTACTGATGATGTAATCTTTTTTCTACACGATAAGACAATACGGTAGATGGTTTTTCTATTGTTGATATCGATATTGAAATATTCTCATTTTGAAACATTAACTAATCCTGATTGCGATACTATTATTTTCTTTTTGTACGAAGATCATTTGTACTCAATGTGTTTGCATTTCATAAATTCTCTTGTATCATCTCCATTCAGATGACAAAAAATAATCAAGAAATTATTCTCATATTCATATATTTGCATAGGAATACAAATAAAAAAAAATACTACAATTTTTCATCATTTGCAATTACGAAAACAAATAAATATTTGAATGAATTCATTCAGAGATTATTAATACAATTCGATGAAAAGAGTATTGTAACAGAGATTGAATAAATTATTTTTCAGTGAAATGAGGGAACATGCGAAATTGCGTCTGGAAAAGAATTGAGCCAGTGAAACCGAGCGTCCCCGGAGCAGTGTGCAGATTAAATTGGGTAGTAATCTTATGGCGAGGCCCTGAATCATTAATTCATCTCGCTGAACGAAGAGAAGGTCTTGTATATGTGAGAGTGAAGTGGAAGGAGAAGAGGTGGAGGTGACTCTTTCACAGCGACCCGTTTTCAAGAGTCCCGCGATTGTTGTATTTCGCTTTACATGGCATACAAACATGTTATGGGTAGGTAATTATATTTACCTTTACGGTTTTATTATTTAAAGGGTGCATGGATGCTCGATCTCGAGCTTCCTTTCATTACTCATAATTCATTTTCTCTCCTACTTTTTTTTTACACTACTCCACAATTCATTTCTTCTTTTCATGTTTGAAAATTACCAAAGGATATTGAATTCAATTAAAATATACTATAGAATATCCGAATGGGAATGACGTATCAGTTTTATCCGAATCAACCTCTATTTAAATGATATTTACACAAAAACAAGGTATATAAATGATAAATAATTCGACGTGATCATGTAATATTCTATATAATCAGTCATGTATAAACCAATATATTTTTGTTTCATTTCGTTTTGTGTTCATATACAGATTGTGCATACATCACTGCTTCAATGATAATTGATATTGCTACATTCGCCACTTTTGTCATTATATTGATGAATGACAATGTGATCTGATTCATATATTATGGAAAATGTCATCGATTTCATGGAGCATTGTTTTCCTCATCTGTTCCTCACAAACGTTTTTTGTGCTCATCAAAGAAAAAGGTTGTTTAGGTCTAAGTTGAAATCAAATTAATTGTGGGGGATGAACAACAATGGAAAATGAAGACTAAGAGTAAATAATATAGAGATTCTACATGACTGAAGTTCATGGTTGAGATTTTTTTCCTCAGTAATGGCAGTATTATAAGTTTAATCTACATAAGTTTAAAAAGGGTTCTTGTTAAAGAAAAGAAGGGATATTTGATCAATAACTCATTGATGGAAATTAATTGCATTTCATTATTGACTCATAATTGATGCAAAAATGTCGATGAATGATGCTCACTGTCATGTAGTGTTAGGGTTTTCCAGATAACTCTTTAACTGGCGCATTTGTGAAGGAAGTGACGTCAACATGAACAGAAATTCCAATGGACCTATTGGGGGCGAGCAACAATCAGGCCAAAGCTCGGCATTACACTCTATTCATCCCTCTTTTCCTACATGTACATGAAGCTTGTCCATGTGCCCGAATACACCCCTTTGGCCTTCGTCCTATATTCACTCATTCCTTTTGCCCTCTTTCGAATCTATTTGGCTGACAATTCTTCATTTGCGTGCAATAAACTCTGCCTCATCCCTCTTCTCTTTTATCCTTACACACTCGCACATCTATTCACTACAAAAACCCGGAAGTTTTCATGAACTGATTTAATGGTGGACGAAAACAAATAACTTAGAAAATTCGTATAAAATCGGCTTGTTGTTGATCAAATTTTTGTAAATATTTTCAATCGTTCAAAGGATATGTGAGTGTTATTCTCAATTGCAGTGAATACCGCATTGACGTGAAAATGACAATTTTATGGTTACCTCGATGTTATGGCACCGTTTAGGAAATTGTCTGACTCACATGGAAAAATATTACGAGCCATAAATTTGGTTTCTGTATCATTGAAAATAGCAAAACAGTCAGGATGAATATTAATTCCTATATTTCTATAAAGAATTGTAATTATATACAACAATATTATGTTGGAAAATGCACCACGAGAATTCGATGATTTCAGTATCAAATAAATTGTGGCAATTCTTATGAAGAAAGAAGAATTTTGTGCTGAAATTATTATTTGTCTTTTTTAAAGAACGCATTGAATTCTTTACGTGTCAATTGGGGTTGATTTTTTTTCTATCGAAGGTCAGACATCATCAACTTACTCGAATGGTCGTGCGCCGATTTCCAATCAGGCTTCGTGCGAGCGCTAGTATTCTTGGAATTTTCAGCGCACAAAGAAGACTCGTTTTGGAGCGCGCTGATTGCGACGGTTGTTTCGAGCCCATTGCTGAATGCCAGGGTCAGATGGGGGGAGGCATTTCCTATGGCATAGTTAGGCGGTACGTACTATACATACGATCGGTACAGACTGTCGTCATTTAGGCAGCATTGTCAGAGACCAGTCTATCCTACCGTCCACGAATACGGAATTCGAATGGACCAACGATATCCCAGATTTATGCAATTTTTTTCCACGTTTCTCTTTTTTTTTTTTACTGACGAGCACATTCTGATTGCACAGTTATTTCCCATCGTTTCATTTTGATTTCCCTTAGAAAATTTCATTTCACTCTGTTGATTATACTGTGGGAGATTGGAAATAAAAATTTCTGTGTTTAATTTTTAATTTATAGAATTAGTATCAATATTTTGAGTGTGTGTTTTAATTCTCATTATGAGATTATGGATTCACCCAGGCGCGACCCCTATCCACACACTGCAAACCATAATTTGAAGTGAAATAAAAATAATCCTTTTTAGGGGAGAAAATTCCAGCCGCAATACTCCACAAAAAAACGCGCGTGATGTTTAATGATAAAAAGAGAGGAATTTCATGTGAAGCTAATTCAATTGACTTTACGATAGGTAATCGTTTTGTAGCTTCTTACACCAATTTCACTCTGATATTTATTTTTATATATTCAACTCAAATATTCAAGTATCAATCCACTTAAAAATAGAGTTCGATTTACAACTGAATTGAAAATCCATCACAAATTATTCCAGTGGCGTGTAAATAATACTCTATTGATATCGAGATTGTACTTCAATCCCAAGTGTGTAATCAAGTGTTTCACTCGATATCTGTCGCATTGTCGCACACGTATAACACACGTGCGAAACTACTATGTTTTTCATGTAAAGCACTATATATATTCTTAAAAGTGAATAGGGTCGATAAAGCTACAAATAGAGAACATAGCACACTTGGTCACACACGTGAATTTACAGTGTGTATATTGATATCACACATGGATGTACTTGAATGATGATCTGCTTTTCTTTTGTTTAGTATATGGGAGATAATTTACGACGCACGTTCGTCAATTAGGTCGCAATTCCAAAATAACACCTATGTTTGGTATTGCGATAACATTGGTAAATAGATGAAATTCCATAGCATATAACGTAGATATTATTTGCTCTGTGTATCTGATAAAATATTATTTGGTGGTGTCGTGGAGAAACATCATTTACACAGCTACCAACAGATGTTATTGCTGAGATAGTAAGTTGAAATATATTATTTTTTTCTATAGTGATGCAGAATAAGGAAAGTATTGAGATCAACGAAAATAAACATTTCGTAAGATTTATTTTTAGTAATGTTGATTGTGTCATGCGCTGCGAATTCACACTGGTTTGAAATTCAAGCGTCGCAAGAATTTTCGTATTCAAAGAAGAATTCTCTTTGTGGTTTTTTCAATATGAATTTATTTTAATTGTTTGATAATCGCGACTTCTCTGCATAATGGAAATAGATTATTACAGTATATGAAAAATTGATTCTTTTCACTCACCTATGCACCACTTTTCACATCGGTTGCTAGAAAATCTGCTTGCCGTGCCATTTTCTGCAATTATAAATAATCAACGTGAGCTGATGATATCATCATTGGTTTGGATGTTTTAATAAATTGATTTTTACTTTCAAACCGAAATGTGTCGAACATGATCTTTTGAGTTGAATTGAGAAAAGTATTATTCAACAAAAACAAAAAAATTTATTGGTGGCGATTTATCTTTTTTCATGGCTTTGTGTTGTTTAGTTATGGTATTTCTATTCATCAGTATCTTAATTCAATCACTGGTTACAAAATTGAATATTCCATGGAATATGTTATTCATTGTTAATTCATACATGCTGCTGTACAGCATCTGAACATTTCTCAAAACATGGTGGGATTCCAACAAAGATCGATGTAGGAAACATGTGGAAGTATGATAAATTGATTTATATTAATATGACGAAAGAATTCACGTTTTTTTTCAGAATTTTTGCATAAATTTAAATAGACTCGCGGTTAGCTCGCGGCGAGGGTTGCTAATTTGAATAATCGGATATAATTCTGGGGTATATACTGGGTATAAAATGTGGATAAAATACGGTCGGTTACGTCGAAACGTTTAGCGTGCGGGATTTCTTGCCGTCGCTACTCTATCCACTATACGGGTTATTAAACTTACGCACTTGTGGACACGCGAGTTTCACGGTGAAAATTTAAATTGGAAAGTCAAATAAAATTTAAAACAAAAAAAGAAAAAATGAAATTTCATACATCTACATTTGCAGAAGAATATAGAATCCAAGTACAATATGACGGTTGCATTGGTGAAGCTCCAGGGCCTGAATATATTCATAGTTTCGTTTATCTGCTTGAACAAATGGAAGTGTTTTCTCAACTGCAAAGCGAATATTTTCATTTTCAATTCTCAATATTCACGTTTCTTGCGCTGACTAAATAATATCGTGAATGGATAAAATGAGAAGTCAACATTCAAATGAGAAATGAAGACTAATTGCGATATATATACCATCTTTTTTTTATCTCTAAGAATAAATAATCCCAAAGAGTATACATATATACACATATATATATGTGTATTGAGCTGGCCACGAAGTTCATGGATGATCAAAGGAATAGGAAAGAAAGGGAAGAAAGAACGATGGACTGGACCCTTGGCATGCGGTCCCGCGACGCAAGATCGGAGCCATTCCATCCTCTGGCAGATTAAAAGCAATCTTATTATACCGAATGACGAGGTCACGTGATCAATCACAAAAACACACAACGGAACTATCGACTCTTATGCGGCTGACTCAGACGACTATGCTCGAAGAATGGCCACCCGTTGAGATGAAGGAATGTGGAACTGTGTCACAGGGATGGCGAAACTCTTTCTTTCACCCTGAGGTTGAATATTCTTCATCTTCTATTGTATATCACCCCTATTACAATAGGTTCTTATGCTTCAATATAATACTGTCCATCACTTGCTGATTAGAATCACATCGAAAAGAATGTCAGATACTACTCTGTAACTATGGAGTATGACTTTCATACAGACGAAATACTTTGGTACTGAATGATGAAGGATTTCTCATCATATCGATCCAACGTATTGAGGATTATGATGTGCTGGAGATATGAAAAGATTTTATTTACATATAGACTCTTTCAAGGGGTTTGAATAAGATTCGGACACGACGCACAGATTCCTCTTGAATTCAAGTAAATATTAGAATAAATTTAGCGTTAACTGTACAAATATATTTTTTTTTTTCGCTAATATTTACATGCTGATTGTTTATTCAGAATAAACGTCCTGATCAGCATGAGAGTCTGGCCTTCTTTTTATGATGGGAAACAACACACTTAGTAACACCCTTAGATTATAGTGTATGAACGGAAACAACTTGCGGAACCTGATCGATTCTCTAGAGAATGGTTTCCGGCATGAAGATTGTTCGTGTATTCTTCACACAGGTGTACACCCACCGGAACTCGAACATTTGAAAAGTTAATTTGTTGTAATTTTTTTATATTAAATTCATTGAGCATCTAAGTCTTCAACTGTCCACGATATGAATGAGAAGAATTGTATTGAAGCTTTGTTCAAAGAGTAAAATAATCTAATACGTCTTCAACTGAGAAATTTCTCATGTTTCGACCTTGATGGATGTGAATGACGGTCTTGAGAATTAGATAGCGTGTAAATGGGATTTAATTGACTCCCATACAGAATGCTCCATCGTCCAATGAAATAAAAAAGAAAAAAAAAAAGGACGAGATATAATAGGAAATTGTACGATGTGAGAATACTTTTTTTCTGTTTCTCATTTACTATCGTGACAGTGAGTGACGAGATAATGACACAATTTTTCGAGGTTGGAGATCATTTGATGAACGAATGTTCTTGAGGGGTTCGGTCATGACCCCAATGATTAAATTGTCTACATGTATACATGCATAATGAATAACGTGTTAATTGTGGAAACAAAAGAATTCTTCATATTCATATTTACTTGCCCTCAGTAGAGTAATGAAAGAGAAATACACTCCCGAGAAATTCGTAAGTGTCATATGTGATACAACAGTTTATTGCAGAAAGAGTAACTGAAACTCATGCATACAAAGGTGAAGTAAAAAAATTGTCGAAAGTAAATTCAAAGCTATAATTTTAACATCCATTATAACAACATCGTGCAAGTCACCACAACAATGGCAGGGCCACCTGTCACACTGGTTAAAAAGTCGAAGCATTTCAATGGGATTAACGAAAACAAGTCCAGGAAAATTACAATGATAATGCCAACGTGGTGGGTTTCACGCACGTAATTGCCACAAAACGTGTGTAGTCGAGGAAATAATCTCACTGTTGATCATGCAGGTGTGTTCTCTATATATAATGCTATTCACATGCAAATGTGTTTCATCATCATCAGTTCTCTTTCCAACTTTGTCTTCGTTTTGTCACGTCAATTCATTTACGTCCAAATGTCTTAAAAACAAATAAATGAATAAACAAATTTGTTTTTCTTTCGCCCTCCGAACTGATGTTCACTATCTTCGATCAGTTATTCATTATAGAATTTTATAATCTCCCTATTTTGCATTAATTATTCCGACTTTTATATTATATATATTGCAACTACAGTTGTGGCCTTATGTTCAGCGTCACATTATGCTAAAGTAACCAGTTTGTTTTTTCAAGACGACCATCCAGTTTCCAAGAAAACAGATGAAAATCTCGGGCAAACGAAAACCAGTTGCACACTCCCAGACACCCAGCAATGGTTCACACTCGCATTGCGTGTTATTCACCGTATGTCTCAGTACATTTAAACTATACGTTGTTATATGTTTCATTTTATAATCCACACGTGTATTATTCAACTTGTAATGGCTTTTAATACGTTTTGTAGTTTTGTTACTTGAATACCATTTTCGAAGTGTGGTTACAAACGAGTTTATTTTTGATTAATCTAATGATCAATAATTTTCAATTAGACTGAACAAACTGTGCCAACGGTAGTTTTATTCAATGCAATTAATTTTATAGGAAATAAAAAATAAACATCAGAAGTAATCGTATCGGATTTAAATCTATATGTCTAACGGTCACCGATCTAACTGTTGACCGGATTCAATGCTGCTTAGCTTCGTTGATAGACCGGTATCTCGCAGTCGTTGTAATATTGGTGCTAATAATTTAAACCGTAGGAATGTCATTTCATGACGAATATTTATCTATTTCAGCAGAGGGATAATTCATTTGAGCTATTTTTTCTGGGTTTTAGACAAGTGAATGGTTGTCAACTATTGATGTATGCTGTATTTCTGGTATGGAAGTATACTTCAACTATGCTAATGGTAAATATGAATAGTAATTCATTTTTTGATGTGTATATGATTCATTTGGCTGTAACTCGGAGCATTCATTGCGAGTCAACTTCACTCGCGGGCTATTTAATCAAATCAGGAGCTCATTCCTTTTGTTTACACATCACAAATGTGTGTATTAACATAAAAATTGTTCTGTTATTTAAATTGTAATTCATTATTTATTCAATATTATTATATCCCCATCGAAATATATTTATTATAAGCTTTGTCTGATTAATGCAAGCAATTTTTGTTCAATGAAAAATATATCAGATCCAAAGTAAAATACAATCTTAAATTTAGTTAGACTCGGGATGACAGTTGTAACCCCTGAATAAATCACTGTAAACAGAAGAAATATTTTCATTTCAATATACCACGAACGGAAAAAAAGAGATGTATAAATAATGGAAGCGAATGGACATGTGAACAATGTCAAGGGTCACATGAATCGCAGCTTTAAAAAAAAATGTACACATGGGATCCGAAGAGAAAACGTATCTCAGTAACACACCAGGTTGTATATTTATATATATTGTTTTTTTTCTTCATCGATATAAAAAAAAATAAATAAAAGGAAGAAGTACGGGAGGTGAACGAAGAAGAATCGCACGCGACTTTCATCGGCGACTCTGCACACACTCGAGAAGAGATTTCAATTCCTGATATTACGAACGAGCGCGCGAGTATAATTTTTATGGTGACCCTCGCCACGGAAGAGTGGCCGCGCGCCGCAGCGGCACCGCGGCGGCGTCGGCATTGCATTGCTATGGTAGTATAGCGCAGAGCGACAAGCGACGTGAGAGGGGGTTTTTTTTTTCAGGTATTTACGATGGCACTCGACCGGTGACATGGGTTTGTGGGACCAATGAATTTTAATTCCTTTCCCATCCTGCTTTACCAGTCAGCTAACCATTCTTCCTCTCCACCAACTTGTAATAAGAGTGAGCAGGAGGAAGAGAAAGAAAGTAAGATGGCTTGAACCAACGGGCCAATACGGAGAGTAAAGGGGAAAGAATATTGGTGGCCACGACAGCAGCCCCGCTGTGACACACAACGATGATTTAATATTTTAAGAAAATGAGAAGGTCCACCCTTAATTTAACCGCAGACGTGAATTGGGATGTGTTCCAAGCAACAGGGGATCTAAAAAGCCATCTCATGCAGAGGGATAGAAAGAGACAGTCAAACGAACATTCGACATTTAAAAAATGTTACCTCAAAATACCCCAACATTTTTCATATAAATTCTTTGCTTGCATGTTACATTGGTCCAAGTCAAAATAGTGATACATGCACGGCAATATATAAATTATATACATATAAATGGTATTAAATGTTGTTAAGTCTCTTGTGAGTGAATGTAATTTAATCCGCAAGTATACTGGATGCACACACAGCAAACTCGATTTTCCAGATGGTATATCACGTTTGCGACCCAATTAGAGGGAAACATGGTACAACTTGATATTTAACTATTTTAGCCTCATTATTAAGTTTGCATTAAATTCCACTATTTACACTCCTGCCATCTTTGGTATACACAATAATTCCGCAGCTATACATAAATATATATGTTTGTTAACGTGTGAGTTCTCCAACACATTACCCGTTGGATATATACTTCTTTTTTCTTCTATCCTGCATATGTGAATACAATGGAGTTGATTTAGAAATTCGTTAATGCTCCAATGAATAGAGTAGCTCGCCCGCATTCCATGAGATCAGGACACCAGCACGAGCGGTAAGGGAGAACGAGAGTGAAGGTGGGGGACAGAGGAAGAGTGAGAGGTTAGGAAAAGAGAAAGAAAGAGAGAGACAAACTGCGACAAAGGACAATGGCGTGGGATGCGGATTGAAGAAAATTCAAGTTTCTCTGTTGCTCTCTCATGTTTACATTCATATTCTCTCTCAGTCGGTACGTCCTTCGGCTTCATGCCGTCGAGCCTCAATAGTATCTCGGCGTTGCCGGCTCGCTGAAATTTCAGCCCGCAGCATTCACGTGCATCATCTTATGCGCTTGTGTAAAACCAAACGCTCAAGGTGCCAATTTTGTCCCCGAGAACAAATTTTTTATTGTCTTCAATTACGATTTTTCAATATATGAATATTGCGATGGGTTCATTGAGTAGTTTTGTTTTTCACCAAATGCATTTGTAATGCTTACGAATGATGCATGTTGATGTTTGATATTTCGTTTTGTGATTTTGTGGGAAGGTTTGAAATATTTCAAATACATATAACAACGTGAATAATTTGGATAGAGTGCATGTACAACATGTCTGAGTTTTGTTTCTCCATTGGTTTTATTCTATTTTCCTCTTTGGTAGGGAATTAAAACAGACAGGCGTATCAAGAGTATCTCACTACATCTATATGCATCGCGAGAGATTCGATGCATTAGTCACGGTGGAGGCGTGTGATGTAATTGAAATGTAACCCCATTGTTAGAGCATAATTGACTGACAGCGAATATACCAAGACCCCACTGTACGGTGCAACAGTCATCTTGGGGTATAGTCCATGCGATGGTGCAATTTATCCAACAAAAACACCGATCAAAATTGTACACGGAGTTAATCAATATTGGAAATTGTTAGTTTTGTATATATCGCATGACGAAAACCAAAAGAACATATAAAAGAAGGGATCAATGCTTTTTGTATATCAATGAATAGTTTTTAATTAAATGAGATATTAATTGTAAAACGGAGGATGTGAAATTTACGCCTTTTTAGCACACTTTTTTTAAGGGTAGAAGGAGAAAGAGCTGCCTGTATGGCTCATTGTTAGGCTTAAAAAAGGAGCAGAGATTGAATAGATTATTTGAAATGATGTTGACAAAAAAAATAATTCCATTCCGATGGATTAAATTTATTTGCTTAGATGTATAATGAAGCACGAAATAAAATCAGAGTGCTACTGTATTTTATATATGAAAATCCAGCTATTCCATAACAAACTGCTCATAAAAAGTCAGTTTTGAGTATAAATATTTATCTAACAGCTTTGCGAACTGGAGAAATTAAAACAAATTCCAGATACAAGTATCAATAGTTTAATAAATTGTGGCGGAACTTCAATTTGATAGGGTCAATAACATATCATCATACTTTATACCAACTAATAATCACCCTATAAAACTGAACACCCAATGAAGAATAGAGAAAAAAATGGATAAAATCAATGATAATATTCGATTATTTTGGTAACGAGTTAGGTTAATCTGTATGTTTATGAATAGAGAAGAGGGTCAACCATGGCTATATCATACCTGGTCCATTGGATATCTCCAACAGTCAGGCAGACGTCGTCGACGGAGTTGAGAATGGCAACGATAGAGGGGACGAACGAGGAGCTTAGTTAATAACCCCGGTAATTGGACGCTGCGTTCGATCGACAAGATAGATTTCATTGACTGGTTGGGAGTGTATCACTCGTTCTGTTCAATATATACCCAAATATATACATATATATATAACTATGAAGTCTGATATAATTTTCAATTAAATACATAAAAGTGCACTGAAGGAGAATTGTGTGCTCTTCACAACGATGTGAAATGTTGGCAGAAGTGAACGAAGAAAAAAAGGTAATATGTGTTGCTAAATTGGCAATACAGAATCCAAAGAAAAAATATACTCAAAAGAATAAATAACTGTGTAAAAATAATTGGGCAATTTATATTTCGATGTAAATGTGACTATGTCTTCTCGATATACTTCAATTAAGCATTGAATTTTCAATAGTAAATTCATTGATTATTAATATTTTTAATTCAAATAAATTTACAGAGTAAAACGTTTGAATTTATAGATACAATTGCAAAATCACAACATCGTGAATTATTTAATTTTGGTATGTACGTCATCGTCTAAATATACAATATGATGAATTACTCGATAAAAAGTCAGTTTACAGCTACTAGTTTTTTCCTCTAACCCTCTCCTAAGCTCTTTTTTTCTTTTCCGGGACTATCTTCTTCGAATGATGTGATAAAAATTGTCTTCAACTATCGAAATAGGCAACTTGCAACCACTATCCGGATTGATGTTACAGCCATTTATAATATGGCTGCAATGACCAACCTTACGTGGCAGTAGTTGGCCCCTAGTCATATAAGGGTTCAATGATGAATACGTGCGGTTTAGAGCACGATTCTTGATTACTTATTTGTTTCCATAAGTTAATATGAAAGAGTGGGGGATACTAAACTTGAAAAGTTGCTATAAACAGTAATAAATTGATTAGTAAAATTGTTTGATGTAAATCAATGAATTTGTTTTATACAAATCCACTTATAAATTGATAAAATAGTGAACAAACTTGTGGTCACAATGACATCGCTAACTTTATTGTGTGAGAATAAATTAAACAGCTATTACTGCTGTGTGGTCTATACGATGGGCTATTGATCGTTATCGCAGCTATTCAACATGATCAGTCGAGTAATCTAACCTGAACGATAACAAAGTATGAGAGCTATAAATTATTCTTAAAGTGTATTCAATGATTATGAATCAACCACAGAAGTGACAAATTTCATTGTACAAAAACGAACGTCTCGTGTGTACAATTATTATTGTGTTACAGTATCGACAGTTACATACGCCTGGAAACGAGTTGAGAAGCGTGAGAATGCGAGTGTATGTGTCGTTGAACATTAGAAGAAATGGAATTAAAACGAAGAGGAGAGATGAGAACGAAAAAAATGAAGAAAAAAAAAGTGGTCAAGAGTGAGTGAAGAAAACGCTGAGTAAAGTATAGAGAGACTCGAGTCTCACAAGTCGTTGAGGCCTAACCGCGCACTCGAACTCAAACAACTTTAAGTCTCATGTACCGGCGCAAACAAAACTGCGCGCTAATTGCTTACGTCATTCGGCAAGTCAATGGACGATGCTGTGTCTTTCTCTTGTGTTCTCTTGCAAGCGCGTCAACTCAGAGTACTGAGTCATTCCGAGGGTCAAGGAGGTCTCGGGTTTCAATTAAATCGCATCCACGCACTGTTTACCCCGTATAAACGACGGGTTGCTTGAACGCAATATGCCGGTAATGACGACCAGAAATGAAGACTCGTTACCCAGCTAAATACATATTTTTCTCATAACAAACAAAAGTAAAATATCTTCCCCCTTAACAAAAGAAATACAAAACAATTGAGTGTCGCAAAGAATCATTATTTTTCATTAAAAAATATTAAATGAGTAAATATTTATTCAAGCAAATAACGAGGAAAAAAAATATATGAATATATAAATGTGGATATGAAAAGAAAAGCCCTGGAGGTAATATATGAATGATGTTTTTTGTGTTCTCATGTTAAAATATAATGTGCCAGCAAGCCGGTCCCTTTGACTTAACAAAAGGTGTATATGCCTTAAACTAAAAGACGAAGGTGTGACTTTCTTTCACGTTTCCAAGAAGAAGTTTACAGACTAAACAACGTTCGAGTCTTTAAATGGGCTGCCCCAACGTCCTACCCGACAACTTCCTGAGAGATAAGCCACCACGATAGAGGCGTAAGTCCTTTTCGTCTTTCTTCATCCCTCACTACCAACTCATATATAACACCATCTCTTTTGCTCACCACTTTCATTCCCTTCAGTCTCTTCATCCCGTTGCGCGTTAGTTTCTATATCTTATCTACTACAAACAAGACTTACGTTTGCCGCGTAATCTCGACTCCACTGAGCAATTTATTATATCCAAACTGTATATGGCTTCACCATTTTATGTCCATATATATATATATCTACTATATGTGGTTATACAAAATAATGAATTGTCATGTAGAACATTTGTGAGGTGCCAAAACAGTTGAGTAGAGACAATATCGATTATTTTATTACTCAATATATTTATGTGCTCAAAAACTTCATGACATCTTCAATATTTATCATAATTCTCATATATTATTTATTTAACTGAAACTTCTCTCATCAGTATTTGCTGTTTCAAGGTACTAAAGCTGCTTCATTAAGTACAGTGTCATCTCTTGAATACACCTAGTGTGTACTACATGTACAAACACTTGAATTCTTTTTCACACATTTGTTTACTACAAACTCATCCTCATTTCTTTTAGGCTCACATACGCTCGCATTCTCTCACCCGTCCACCAGGCCTGTGTCAATCTCCCTCATCTTCTCCACCAGCTTTCAGAATCCCCGAAGGGGTTAGTTTTCATTTGGATTGGACGCGCGAGTAATATGAGCTGCCACTCACTGGCTGCCCTGCATTACTGGCCGAGTAATTATACCAAACTAACGCATAACAGACACGGCATGATCATGGATATATGCTGAGGCAGTATATGTAGTCGTGTAATTAGTTTGGATTGTAGTGAAGGAGCGACGGGAATTATTTTGATTTGATGGGCAGAAAGGGGCCGAGCAATGTTGAAATCAAATGAGTGCAATATAAAACATTTGGAATGCAAAATGATAATAATAAGTATCAATTATGACAATATCGTTAAGTATTTCAAAAATTTATTCTTCTCTTCGCATTTTCGTTACATTCATGTGAAATTTAATATGAGATTGTGTAAAAGATAGAACGAACGTTTTTTATAATCAAGAAAGAAACGAAAAGTACTTGGTAGAGCATCATCCATTGATTGTTATCATCGAGCAATAGGAATCGACACAATGCATACGAACAGAATAAAGTGCAAAAGGGATGTATAAATACTATAGAGAAGCTGTTGGCAATGTAATGCAGATCCGTGCAATTTTCACGTTATAACCAGTAACATATGACTATCAACAGTGCGATATCATGGAGTGGCAGTAGTTAACGAAAATAATAGGCCAACGATACGAATAAAAGCGTCGGAAAAATAAAAATGAAAGACGAAAAAAAAAAGGAATTGCGTGTATACGCTCATATAACCAATGCCATTATTGTGTATAGTCTGATAGATCCCAAAAATGAAGCTCGTAATTGCTGGTAGGAAAAAGCGTCGCAACACACGTTATGAAACAAAGAACATAGCGGTTGTGCCGTAACAAAAAGTGATTCGATGCCAGTCCGATAGACACGCGGATTACAATATGAGTATTATGGCGCTTGGTTGGAAATTTTATGGAATGCGTGAGAGGATTTAACTCGTTGAATTTTCTTTTTTTATCTCAATATAATATTCTATACTTTTCAATACTTTAGAGAAACAATAATGAATTGTCCAACACTGAAATTCATCGCCAGTGATTAATGCAAGTAATTAATTCGCAAATATATGAACGAATGAATATTGTATGAGATAATAGGAAATATGACTACTTTATTTTTTTTGTTTCAAGTCATAAAGTTTGAAAATAATTAAAGAGTGAATATTATGACCGAGACATTCGAATAACAATTAAGATGTCCATAATGAGGTATAAAATTGATCAGGAATAAAAATGAGCGGAAGAGATTGATTTCACCACTAGCAAACTTCTCATATTGTATATACATCTTACAAAATTTCGAGTAACAAGATTGAAAAGAGAAAAATTATTTCACTTTAATATAAGTTCACACGTGATTGTTTGAGAGCTGTCCCGACGTGATCGATACCCAAAGCCCCTTCAACTTCACCCACATCAAGATAATATAGATAGTAATTGCAGGGTTGTGAGACAAGGAAATCGGCTCGACAGATCGTTCGACGAAAACAACAACGACGAAGTGCGGACCTCACTTGAGATGAAGCCACGAGAATATGCATGGTGAGAGTGAGGCGAGAAAGAGGAGTCAAACGACGATAGAGATGACGAGACGAGAAGAAATATCGTGGCGGGGATTTGATCGTGAGAGTATAATACAAAAATGAGAGGCAGGGGCATAGACAGTGAGATCGAGATAATGATGCGATCGCGAAGAAATCGTTCTCACATTATTTTCTCGCGTGCATGGGGTAATCAAGTCCATTATGTATATATGAATATACCCCATGGCGAGACGCCCTTCATATGTAGCTCCTCATTTCGTCAAAATTGAGAATGAATTTCATACAATGATGTTTTATCTTTATTTACAATTGGTCAATTGCCAAATTATTGTTAACACTTTTATCACTCTGTGAATCATATGGTGAAAAAAAATATTGGGATTGTTTACAATCGGATTCTGTCCAGCTGAATAACATTCTCTACGTCATCATCAAATATATATAACAATGAAAAAAAAGTTTAAATGCATCTTCTAAAGCTCATACTGAAAACAATAATTCACTTTAAATCCACTTTTTATCCTCACAAAGTTATTGAATGACGAATTAAAAATAATTTAGATTAATTTAACGGTTTATTGGAGCTGCAAATTATTAGTACATATAAAGACATTATACAGTTGATTCTCACTTTTCATTTTTCTTTTTTCTTTTTTGCATCGCGATAGATTCGTTACAGATTAAGCCAGTGCTTCTACGTCCTTCTTCTTCTTAACGGCAAAGGGACCAGCGTGTAAATCGATCGAGTCACGAGGTAATAATAAAAGGCACCGTTGGGTGGAGGGTATATACACCGTAAGAATATATATATTGGCGCACCAAAAATGGTTTTAAGGTGGAGAGAGAAAGGTGGCAAATTGTAATTTATCGGAGCTTCTCAAGATTCACCGTGACGAGGCTAATCGACAAACGTAACTAATGCGCACGCCTGCCCGATAAATTTCAAATTTAGCCGCCACGACCTTTTCGTTAAAGTCACTTGTAAATTCATATATACGTAGTTGGAAAGTCGCGATTATTCAAATACGTTGCGTAACATAATTTGCCTGAGAGAATGATGGAGTCGATTAGATCTATCTGATAAACATCGTTATAACACCACTTTAATGAATATGCCATCTGCATAGTTACCAAAACCGAAAGAACAATTCAGAATTTTTTCATGTAATTTCAGTCATCAGAGATATTTTCTTTCATAATTTTAGTTTTCAAAAAAAATTATCCATAATGATTTATGAAGCTGAAGAAAAGAACAATGAAAAAGTAATTCATGTTGGTGAATTTACAATTGATTTTGCATAAACATCTTTATCTTATGCATTAAATTGTGCATGAATGTATGGCCTTGATGATGAACATTGCAATGCGCATATACTATTGAATACATGTACTTGAGGAATGAGAGGTTGGACTTAAAGTGGGGTGAAAGCAAAGAGAATAAAAGAGAGAAAGAGTTGCGTTCCGCACGATCCGATGGGATCCCAAAACCGGCACCGACATATACTCGTTGGACAAAGCAAGCAAAACTTAGTTGTCTCTTTCTCTTCTTCATTCTTCCCTCAATTCCTCTCTCACCCTTCAGCTTTTGTTATTTCATTCTTTTATTTTCATTTGTCACAACGTGCAGTTCGTGGTGAACTAAAAAAAAAAGTTCTGTTTTACAAACAAAAGCTACTTAGGCATGATAACGTATTCGGGAGCCGTATGGGCTGCATTTATGCTGTTCGATTTTGTTTAAGACACGCTGAAGAAATACATACGGAGAGAGTAGGAAGAGTCCGGACATAACCCTGACTTAACGCGACGATGGCACGAAGAATTTTATGGAGATTTTGTGTTGGCCATTGAGGAACGAAGAACAAACTGCCATCAAAAATTTCACGAAGAATGTACGGATGCATGTAACAAAATTTTTTCTTTTTATTCTCAATTTTAAATAGTTATTTTTTTATTTTCTCTTCGAAATTTGAACAAGAAATTGCGCCATATTGATGGACGTCATTTCCATAAATGCACTTACATGATACTCGGCAAAAATATAAGGGGAGGAGTAGACCAAAATGGTTGTCAAGATCGTGAAAGAGAAGTGAATGTAGATGGGTTTGTGCACTCTGTGTCACCCAATCAAGTTAAGGCACATGGTCCCATCACCACCACCACCACCACCACCACCATCATCATTTCACCCATGGCGAATTAATATAATTTATGAAAATGAGTTTTGCCGTCAATGGGCCGCACAATCTTTTACATATTCAGTAACGTAATTCTCTTGAGGATCATCATGTGGTGTAGGTATGGAATGTGTTAAAACTTTTATACCGATATTTAAGTATCTTTAGTGGTTTTGACATTCCGACGTTCATATTATAATTTTACTATAAAATTGACATGGGATAAATTAAAACATGGAAATAATATCTTATTAATATTCACTATTGGTCGAAAATGAATTTAATTTTGAATTACTTGCAGTATTGTGTACGGGAGTTGCTGGAAGTTGCACTAATGATACACCAAGAGAGTATCACAGGAGCTGATATATGTAAATATAAATCTACATTTTTCCCATGGACAAAAAAATAAATAAGAGAAAACAACCAAATTCGATTCACTATCGATTCCCCCAGGCTCATCATCGAAATTTCGATGATTTTTTGCAGACTGTAATGTATAATTCGAACTAGAAAAAATAATTTCTATTGAAAATTCATGAACCTGAACTACATATTACTCGCCAATAGCAAAACCGTTTATAAAATCCATTACAGCAGCTGATCTAATTTAAAAAATAACTATCACACTATTTCTAAAGTAACTCTTAACTTTTATTAATTCCACCACAAATATTTGTAGCCGTAATAAACATTTTATAAATGAAATGGAAATATAGTTCATGTACATATTTATATATTTAACTATATTCATAGAGATATTCTATTCTCTTACATTGGTTATGCCAAGCTGGACATCATGGGGTCACCTAAGACCTCACGCTACGTTTCAGGGCCTTGGCAATCCGGTTGTGAGTCATTTCATCGCGACACTACGGCGCTTTACCTCGACTATGGCAATAATTCACAATGATTACATGTACTCAAGTATATAGATGTATATCTCAACCTTCCATCTCACACTGTGCATCGCGCGACTTACTCATCGTTCGTTTGTATATCGCTAGTATTATATACATTATCGCTTCCGCATGAATTCAATCTCTTACATACTCAATATCGAAGATATCGCGAAAATAACGTTACTTCGCTATCTATAAAGTTTAATAAACGTTTCAAGAATAGAAAATAAAGTTACATAGACAAGTGAGATATCCATTTTCAAACATATGTGAACAGCTCGCAATAAATCTCGTTCAATTTGAATAGCAAACAAGATAAAATTCAGAATGCCCATCGATGGGAAAAAAATATGCTGTTGAAGGTTCTCCCCTTGACTTCTTGTTCCATTCAATTAATTTCCCATTTCCAATATTTTCATTTCAATGTATTAAATAGAATTTCCAATATGTCTGGCTAGTATTTTTGTTTCTCCGATTGTTTCCTATTTTATTGTTCATTTATTTTTATTTTCCTTTATTTATTAAGTAAGTCATGTTGTACTCTATTGTATGGACATAGTTCACACCTGAATGAATCTCAAGATTTTTTCCATGGGTTCAACATTGATATCAACTCAATTCCATTATTAAATATCAGTATTGGCATTTAGCAAATGCCTTGGTATAAACTGAACTTTCCAATCTAATATATATGTATAGATAACGAATGTTCGTATATATACATAAATACAATCACAATTATAAATACCAAAGTGGTTTTGATTTGATATTAAATCGACCATAGTTAATTCCACCATTCAGTAAACAGGAAACTGTCAGAGATATCGTCGCGCTTGTTATATTTGATGGTTATTGACGTTTTATTAATTAACCGACAAATGGATTATTGAGAGCTAATGAGAGGCGTGGCAACGGGATTTCCGCAACCAACAAACAATGTAGCGAATGAAAAAAAAAAAAACACAAAAAGCCCAATTCAAAATGAAAAAATTATGAGAAATGTAGAAACAGCTGCGAAACGCTCATTATCATTCCATCACTCCATTTCCTTTTCTCTCTATTAATTCTCTCCTAGTCGAACTAATGACATGAAACTTCTAAGACGAAATTGTGTCACGCGACTGTAAACATCAACCTTTAAATATATCAATGTGATTAAATTTTTATCCCATTTAACATACATCATGAAGTTCATCTAATATACCGCAGTGAAATGTAGCACAACATTTATATAGTGGAAGTATTTATAGTGAAATTGTCGTACATTAAATCCAAATAGACACACGATGGTGAAATCGAATAGAAATTGAACACATATTCAAACGTGTGAAGATATAATTGATTTTGTCTTGTCGCAATGTAGAATAGTCTCGATTTTATATGTGTAGGTGTGCCAAATAACAACACGAATGATTTCTCAATTTTTAATGTAGTGTTCGCCTACGTCTGCATTAAACATCAACTGTGAATAATGATAATTGTGAATATCTGCGATTATTACAAACAGGTCTACACAGTTGAATAGAAATTGTGTGGGTGCGAGTAAACAGAAATGACTTCAGAGAAACAGATAAATTTTATCATGATCATACATTCTAATTAGTTATCACCTTTATGATATTTTTGATAAGAAGAAATAGATGAAAAAAAATAAATGAATACATGCATCTAATGAATGATATGCTATTAATTAATGAATAAGTTATTATCGTGAAGATATTTGCTGCTGTGTCATTCATACATACGTGTATTGATTGGAAATGTTTCACATGTTTTTAACAGTATACTGTATAGCTTTGAATCAACGATTAAATGTAATGGATGACCAACAGAATCAATCTGGGATAAGGGCGACATAATGTAGTGTATACGAAAAGGAAGATCAAAACGTGGAACTGAGAAGAAGTGCAACCGCAACGAGAAACCTGTCCCTAATTGATAGGAAATTCCTCTATACAAGTACAATTATTTTTAAATAAACCTCAACAGGTTGGAGCATGATACTTTACAAGGATTTGTCGTGTACCATCTCACATTCACCATTAAGATCGCGTCTCGATATATATATATATATATATATGTATGAAATGCATGAAGATAGTGAAAAAGATGTGGCAAAAATTGATAATCAGATGAAATGGGATTTATATGTTGCACTATATTTACAAATCATAAAATCTCTTGACAAAAAATACTTTCAGTTAAATTTACGTGAAACAATTGTGAATATCCACTAGACTTTTTTTATAAACTTGTTTAAATTGTTTGTGTATAATAATTTATAAGAGAATGAACATTTGAAATGTTTATTGAAATTCTTAGAGTTTGAATAAAATCAGACTCGAAAATTGCAATAAAACTTTGCGTTTTGGCTCTTTCTGTTGGAGGTGGAAAAGTCAGAAGCAAGATTAGTACAAACTCGAGTTAATATCGATTGATATCCACTAGGTAAACGGCAGTCAACAGCACTGTCAACATCTTCTGACAACCCCATACATAACACACACATGAGTTGATCAAAAAAATACATATAAATAAATAAAGCAATTGGTGTGCTGATAGGGATTCATGCTGGACACGACTGAATTCGTTCAGCACCCTCGTTCTCTGTTAGTTAACGCGCGATGTAGAATTGACTAGGGGAAGATGAGGAAAATAAAAGGAAATTCGCAAGGGTCAGAGCGAATATATCGAGTATTTAGCCGCGTGATATCAGTTAATTCTGACCGAGCAACGCAGCACCATACACGTAGGCGCGTACACAATTAACGGCAGAAGTGGGTATAACGAAGACCGGTCGTGCGTTGTGCCGTTCTGAGAGATGAAACGAGAAGGTTCAGAGGCCACAACGTGTTTGTAAGAGTGAGATGAGAGAGACCGGTTCATTAGCGACACTCACGGTTTGCTTCAGAGACATCTATTCCATTTATTTTATTTTTTACCCCTTTTCAGCCCCACGTTATTTTTTTTTCTCCTTCAACCTCTTTCGTTATATCTATTTGATCTCCTTCCCTTTCATTTTTTCTCTATCTCATTCGTCTTCATCTACTGTGTTTACGTATATTAAAAATGGTGTATGTGTTTATGTAATAAATATTCTGTAGAATTGACAAGTGAACTGTCTACTGCTATACCTATGTAGTTATTGACAGATGGAATTCCAAAAATTAGATATAAAAGCAATACAACTTTTACACTTTTATATTGTAATGTAATTTATGGCATCGCGATTAAATAATTATATGGAAATGATTGGGAAAGTACACAGAATACTTAAAGGTGACGTGTACGAGTGATTTATAACATCAATAAAGTAAAAAATTTTAGTATTTTAATGACTCGAAAGTGTGCAATATAGTCGCATGCATGTATGAGTTGGCACACTAAAAAAAATGGTATGTTTAAGACAGTTACGGATAGGTCAAGAGTCGAACATGGCCCACTCAATTTAACTGGTCTGTTTTATACATGCAAAGTAAAAATGAGTGCATTTCTTATTTATATAATGCACGTGATTATAAATTGGATATTATTTTATAACGAGTGTATCAGTTTATATTTGAACAGAATAGAATTCTCGTGAGTGTCGAATGACTTATGAGCGTCCTACAGTCAGATTTATTTCGCTACTTTACAAATTACTTTCTAATCTTTTTTAATGAACCATAAAATTTATGGTAATTGTAATTTTTTTTCTCACGTTTCATTTATGAGGCTGTTATAGTTAATCCCCTACTGCACACCAAATCATACCTGGCATCTAGAATTTATAATTTATCTTTATTCCATAACTCCAAATGAATTTGCCAACAAGAATTTTTATTCCAATGATCGAATATTTTGAGAAAACCAAATTGACTTTCTGTTATCTATTAATTCATTTATTGACCTTCTTATTATTAATTATAAAAAAATTTGTTCCTGCAGGAAAGAGGAACAATGTTTTTCGTTCATTAACACGAGTTTATCTTCCTGACTGATCTGACCATCTTCAAATTTTGTACTGGGATTGACAATCTGTTGTATTGGAGCGATAAATGAAGACGTGAATGTGACCAAATGAGGGCAGTCAGGACACTCGTCAGGTGTTCAAGCTGGCAGACACGTTTATAGTTCTCAGATCAGCGCTTGCTGAGATCCATACAAGGATTACAGAGTGATGGAAATTTTCGAATGGTATTAAATAGAAATAGGAAACGCCCGATCGGATTTCTATTAAGGAATTCTTGAATATATACAAAGAAATATTTCAAAATGCAGAGTACCGGAGAGACTCAGAATCCATTCGTCTTCTTCTTACTCCCTTTTTGTATATAATCAAACGTTCAGATTATTTATTCATCCACCCAAAAATTTATTATTTTCCCACAATATTATTCTTAAAAATACATAAATTGTTATGAATCGATTGTTCTATTTCGAATTTCCTCACAAAATTACCAATTATCACCATACTCTGTAAGATATAAAACATTTTGCTAAATAAATTCCACTGCACTAACAGACGAAAAATTCCCTACATATCAATGCTATTAATTACATTCCAATTGTGAATCTTTGAAGCGTGCGCTTTGTTAAAATAACACAGAGTATAACGCACTCGGATTTTACTTGCTCCCAATATACGCTATTGTCAATATAAAATCGAAAAACAAATTAAATGCAGCGCAAAAAACAAAACAGAAGAAAAAAAAATCGCTGATATCTCAACGAAAAAATAAATTCGACAAAAAGTCAATGTATTCCACCACATACGGTGCATTGTATGGGCGAATGAAGCGCGCACGCGGGAATGCCAATTTTCCCAATGACGCGTCCGCGAAACGTTTCATGGACAACAGGTTGAATTAATTGACAAAGATAGCATTTTCCGCGTCGACGTACCCAAACGCAAATATTCGATTGCAGCGCCAGTAACATGACGATAAGTATATATATATGTATACGTGAATGGTGATGGTAGTTGCGGGTAGCAGCGGTTCAAGGGGGAGTGGAGTTAAAGGAGAAGTGCGGGAGGCCCGTGGTTCGGTTGATCGAACACATTTTAATCAATTCCATTAGTCCCCTGTAGCCATCCATTGCTATAGAGGTATCGAGTGTGCGTATATACTGTAAAGAGAGAGGGCGGTCCGCGTGGCCGATGGGTTTACGAACGCCGCAACGGCTTCTGTTCGGCCCTGTGACGTCATCGCGTTTCAGTTTACACGCGCCAATCATCGACTGGCTAATTGGTCACTATTCCTCTATCGATTTTGTATTCTCTCTTCATTTCACTTTATGTCTATGTATTCTTCTCTTATACATTTTTTATAACTTTTTCTACTCTGTGTATGCAATGTTAGAAAGTCCAGTTTGAATTTAATTGCAAGTAAAACATTCTGCAATTTAGTGATTACTATATTTTCTCATATACAAGAGAAAAATTTGGTGTAGTGTATTGGTGCGTTAGTAAATTGTGTAAACGCGTTATCCTTGGTTGTATCTAGTTATACATTCATAATGTATTAACAATTTCAAGGAATTTCAATATTTTCTAAATCAACATTGTAATATTTTGAGGCATGAGACAAAAGGTAATTTTCTATATTGAATCATATATTTCCGTAGCAACTGTTGTGAGCTTAAATACAAATCGAGTGAACTGTATTCTATTTCAATTGATGCAATAGCTACTAGAAAATTGCAAGAGTATCATTCAAACAACAATATCAGACACAATTAATTCTAAATCATTGTGAATTATTTAAGACATTAATCGCAAAGAAAAAAACAAACACTTCAAATGTCTTATTAAAGCAACATGAATCCACATGTCCAAACAAAAGAAATCATTATATTACAACCAATTGTACACACATTCACAAATGTTTAAATAACACAGTTGGGTCCCCAATGAAATCAACATTTGAATAGACATTCCATTTAATTGGTCATGTTCAAATAAGACTCGTGGAAATATCTTGGTATAGACTTGAGATAGATTCGACATTGAATGTGTCGTGGATTGTGGTTAGTTGAGAGAGTACAGTGCACGTACCTAATCAAGCAATAACTATTTGTCAGTTGCCCGGGCAGCCTAAATCCAAGCTAATTCGACATCCGTGTCGAACACAGATTTGCTATCGGGTATCTCTTTCTATCTGGACGACAGCATATTCGCATTAGCGAACTCCACAGCCCACGCTCAATCGAGCATCGACCACGGGGCAACTGCCTCCTCCCCTCACATTTGTGCGCGAGAGTTTATCTCACTCTATCCTTCTTCCACTCACTCTATTGCATTCTTTCTCACTCACTCTTACACTCCCACGTTCAATCACACCGAAGCTTCGTGATGGCTAAATGCAGTTGTATATACACCCGTACATTATACGCAATGGATCAATTGTTTGCAACTTACACCGCTAAACAAAACACACGTAAGCGTGTGTACATGCACGCACATCTGGACCATTAACTCGCATTCTTGTATTGACAAATTAATATTTATCTATTTATATTTATTTCTCATGTTATTTTACAGTTGACAGAATATATTTGTTTCAAATTTTAATTCTCGCCAGTTTTTATCAAATGCAATGGAACAATTTGAAATTGTTGAAGATAATTAAAATAAAAATTATTCTAAATATTATTCTTTCGATTATTATCGTGTCTTATGAATGTAAAAGAGTATAATTCACAAACACAATGCGGAGTCTGTGTCGAGAATATCCAACTATTCATTGGGAAAAAGGCTCCATTGACCGAAGATAAGTGATCGTTTCTCGTGGCGAATTCTTTTCGTTTTCTCACGCGCGGTTTTATATTCACATTCATTCAACTGATCTTGCTAGAAACGATAAAAACATTGCTGATGTTTGTTCCATATGTATATTCAATACATGGGACTTTGCGTGCATCCCAAAGATAACTTTGGATGCCAAGTATACTAATTGAGTGATAGCGTTTGGTAATATTTATGATCGTTTCGTTTATCCATTCGCAATTTTACATCACGCCACCATCTTCCTGCTTCCATGAAGAATATCATCAGCAGTGAGCCACCTTTTTTATTCACAATCCAGTGGATCATCAGTTTTTTTTCTTTTTTTTTTTTCCTATTTTTATTTTCTTTTATTTTTCATGCTGAAAGTGTTTCCTTCCCCTTTCATTCTCTCCTTATTGCCGGTCGTTCGATCTTTCACCACTAAGTGAGAACCACTTTAGATAGGTCCCTTGGCGGGCAAAGATAAAAGGTACTCTTGATGGACTCCGAACAAGACGAAATTAGCGGCCCTGCGAGATAACTCTAACTTTGTGTCACATTCATTCGCTTCAAATCTTAACCATTGGCGATAATTAAATGAAAAAAAAAGACACTATTCATAATTAATACAAGTAATTGAGTGAAATTAAATTGTATTTGAATAGAAATCGTTACTATTATTTTTATGCTTTTGAAAAATGAGTGTAAATTTTGAATCTATCTACTATTCAAATATTTATTTCAATATTGTAGAAAATGCCAAATGTCTGTCACATTCATACTCATTTTGAAAATGATGAATTATTGATAAGTTAATTGCAAAAATTAATATACAATCGCGTATGAATATTATCATGATTTTTCTTTTTTTCCTATATGTTTGTTCTCTTTCTCAAGCGCTGACATTTTCATTCGACGTTTTAACACACTCCATGAAATGTTAAATGGCGATGAAAATAAATATTGAGTCGTAAATAATACATGGGACATTGCTGGATGAGATAAGATCTCAAGGGAGCGAATACCACGTTCGGCATTTATGGTTGGCTTTGTTAATTAATATTTATTGACATCATATATAGGTAGACACACACACACAAATACACACAAATGCAGCAACGTTAATATATATGTACGGGGTGTGATGATGATTCTCAGCATCACATTATTGTCTCGCCTTTTTTCCCTTCATAATGAGACAAGTTTTACTTCCCATCATTCGTTGTAACACCTGTCTCAATTATGGCTTGAGGGAAGAAAAAATTCTCAGTAACATCAATTAAACATAATTCGCAATAGAGAAGAGATATAACCAATTTCTCATATCACAAATTCAATGTCATAATAAGAAAACCAATGAAAATAAAATGAAATAATTAAATACGAAAAGAAAATTCATATGACTTAAATATTTGCTGCATTACTATTGAACAAAATAATTTATCAAAGGGTTCAAAGGCCATATCGCCCGTGCTGTGCGCTAACTCCCCCCCGCTGTGACAACTGCGGTGCATAAAAAATAATTCAAAATAATAAGTGGAAGTGAGCTTACTATCAAAAAATGATGACAATATTTTTACAATTCCATATCAAAGCAAAATGGACAATCAATAATTTAACTAATTAATTGATGGAATGAGTTTCAACTGAAAGCTATATTATACATTGTGCAATGAAAGAATTAATGGAAAAAAAAAGAGAAGAAGTAGAAGAAGAGTAATGTATCTTACTAATTTTATTATTATTATCATCATTATGATTAAATATATATGTATATAATTTTTATTTTCATCCATGTTAAAAATATCAAGCTGCGAATTGGTTAGGACGCTCACGATGATTTATCAGTTCGATTAAGTCTCGTAAGCATCGTGCCAGTTTAATCTCAGTTGAGTGCAAGCAGCCATTTTTATATATAGTGGCCACACTCACGCGAGCCACACACCATCATGTGCACCACGAATGATCGTTTCGCCATGAATGTCTGCTTTGTGAGCTACATACATAAATACACACAGCCTTCATATAACACGTAAACTTTTTCTACACTCTATGTTTGTATATATTCATTCGCTATAAGCTCAGCCAATACATTTTCGATAAAAAACATTTGTAAACGCGTCTGTTGTATGTTTACGTGAATTTCCTTGCCTCTGCGAACTTCATTGATATTTTATGCTTTCGCTACAATCACGAGCATAAAATTGTTTACAGCCCTATGCAAAGTGTATTCATACATACAGCTATCTAATATTATTTACTCGTTTATTTTTGCATTCAGATGAAGTGGTAAGTACAGAAGAAAATTTGTTGCACTAATTCACGCATGAGTGAGTACTTGAGTGAGAAGCTTTTTACACATATTTTAATATAAAAATAAAAATGGCGGAGTAAGTGAATATGTAAAAGGTGTTGGGCAGTGTGACATAGAGGATGTGGAGGTGTTGCATCGGGGCAACACATCAGATACGACTATCTATCGTCGCCTTTTACGCTAATTGATAAATCGTGTAACTTTAATGAATAAAGTGACGATATAGCCGAGGGGATATAAATCGAAAATGCACAACGTTCGTATATAGCTGTATGTAAATATTTTACTCGTGAATACTGTTTCTCAAATTGATTTAATGAAACTATTATATACGCGAATTTTCTTCCAATGTACATTTCATCGTTCCAAATCGGCTATTTTATTAATCATCGTGCGAGGTAACTTGCATTTCTGCCACTCAAGTTTCTTTTTTAATTAATCCAACTTGATGATGCTAAAATGTATTTTGTTTCACTACGTAATAAAACTATATTTACATCAACTACACAGCATACACTACCATTTGATATTGATAAATCGGAAATTATACTACAACTTTACTGGAATTCTTTTAGCGATTCCCAAATTTCTTCTAATTATAAGTATTACCTAATAATTCATTTCAATCAACCAATTTAAACCTTTAAAATATGAAACATCAGCACAAAAGAAATTCAGTGACATTCATACTTATCACAATTTAGTTATGTATTTATAAATAGTGTCATATGTTTAGACAACCCACAGAATTACCCACTTGAATTTGCACTTAAAGTCTGGCGCAATGCTAGTGTTGCATACGAATAATAATATCAATCATACAGATAGCACTAACAGATATCTGTGTGATTACATCACTAATCCGGATAGCTATTAAAAGAAACCTGTTAATTTAAAAAATTAGGAAAGAAAAAATATTCATTCACAATTGATATTTACAATTCGTCCTGTACATAATTCGATATTCAATGCATGCAAAGATGTTGCGCGCGAGAGGGAGAAAAAGATACAGAGGAAAAAAGCCAAATAAAAAAAATAAGGCGGGAAAATATGGTAGAAATATGATTGCATATTCAACACATGCTATATAAGACGAAGTCACGTACGGCGTAATGAGTGCCGATGAATCCGTTCCCAATTGCAACTAGATTTCTAATAAACAAGCGTACGTGCGGTTCCAATATACTTCATTCCTCTCATCTTTCCATTGCTCTGTCTCCCTTTTTCTCTTTCATTCTTCCTGTCTCACAGTTTTATATTGCCAACACATACGAGCAACCACCAGACAACCCGCTATACAATCAATTCTCTCTAATTCTTGATGTTCCATGCATAATTGCGTATATAAAGGACTATAATTGTGCAATTAGACTCAATCAATTTAATAATGCATTGATTATTACACGGAGAATCACATGAGAATTCTTCATATCATCATACTGAATGTTTCATCTAATTTTATATGATAATACCATCATATGATGACTGAATTGTATTAAAATTGAAACTTCAGGAGTTAATTTCATAATTAAAATATTGTTGAGATGTTTGTCAGATGAAAGTGTTTGTGATTGCTTTGATGTTGTTCTGACTTTGTAAACCACTCAGATATCCTAGTTTAATTACAACGTTAGATTTTTTTGAGCATTTTATTTCATAGTGAACTGATTAGATCCCTTTTGTTTTTTTTTTGTGAGAAGTGGATTATTTTAAATTGAACCGAATAGACCTGGATGGTATAATTAACCTATCGAATTCTTGAAATCATAAGGAATTGAATTGCAAAACTACAAGAGACAATCTGACATAGACGGGCGCTAATGGATCAAGACAGTTGATCAGACAATATAAAACAAAAGTTTTGTACGATCGACTATTCAGTCATACAAAAACATATGGCAGAAAAAAAAATTGACGTATACATCCAAACCTGCCATGATATTCAATGAAGCATCAATCAAATTTTTTCCCAATGAAAGATACGATTTGATTAGTCAGTGAAATAAATAATGTTCGTCGTTAATAGCTGATGGAAAACAAAAAAAAATTCGGGAGATGAAGGAGGAACTGTAGAGAATGAGAAAAACATGAGATAAAGGTGCGCACGTGCCGCTGCGATGAAAAGGTTGAAATGCAGGATCATCTTGCCTGTAGGCATTCGTCGAACGAAGGAACTTAGAAGAATGTACGATGCTAGAAGGGCATCCAACGAGCTTGTAGTTTATCGAATTAAGGCAATTAGTGGTACAACCTTTTGTCGG
Organism: Meteorus colon; assembly: GCA_030523085.1. Classification (NCBI taxonomy): domain Eukaryota; kingdom Metazoa; phylum Arthropoda; class Insecta; order Hymenoptera; family Braconidae; genus Meteorus; species Meteorus colon. The sequence goes on along the minus strand of JAPYZH010000111.1, from coordinate 9,897 downwards.
GTGAAACACCACTCTCTGTAGTCTATCACGTTGTAAATTCAGAAAATCTTCACTCATTTTGTTACGAAGAACGATAACAAAAATTGTGTTCACCACTACCAGCTGGTACTATGACGCTAATTACATTTATCCTACGGTAGCTTCGAAGACTCAAAGTCGATGATTCATTTCGGTTTGGTTGACCTCATGCATCCATTGAAAGTTGAAAATATTTCTCTGGCATTCCACAGTTGCATTTAAAATTATAACAGAGATAAATTTCTTGATAGCAACACTTTTGACAGTATGCGCCAAATTAACTTTGACATCAATAAATTAAATGTCAAATGGAATTAGATACAATGTAGTTTCGTTGATTTACTGCACTTAGTTTGTGGTTCAATATTTATTTCATGTGTATGCGTTTATTTTATTATTGAAAATGCAATCGAGTATATCAAGTTGCTCTAGCGTGATCTATATGAGCTACAGTATCGGGGTGCAGTAACTGTGGTGCTTCTCAAGTTACAAATCTCCCGGCGCCATCGTAAACGGCCTGTAAAAATTTAGCACGGTATTTGAACTTGTCGCTGGAACAACTCAATTTTTAACAGCTCAATTTGGTCGCTGCTTTAAAATAAAAGTTATAGTTTATATAGATAAATATGGAAGACGACGTCTAACGAAGTCTCTTTGGTTTTTTTAATTGTAATTTTCAATTGATAAACCATAAATGAAGTTAATTTCTTTGCAAATCAGAATCGTTATTCCCTTATGTGATATATAGACAATATAAATGACGAGTCAAAAATTTTTGTCACATCGCTGACTTCATTGCGCTTAAATTAAATGAAATCTATCGCACATCGCGACGCTCCAAACTCATGTTGTACAGTATAAAACTCAAACTGTAAACTCACTTTTAATTTCTTTCTCCAAAATTCGATTTTTCTCTTACATAGGCTGCTCCACCGTTAGCCACAAACGGGCAAAAATTCAAATAAAGTTACAGCGAATGGTCCAAGCAGAGTATTAGGCGAGAATTCACTGTGCACGTCCGTCGCAACATTTTAAACTCGCATTTGGCCGGCTTGAGTCCGAACTTTATTCGCACGGCTTCACATGGCGCGGGAAAAGCGTGTTACGAAAACTACGTGCCGACAGTGCACAGCTTTCAGTCCTATATGTAAATTTTGCCGCGAAAATAAAAAAGGGTGAAACTATAAGAATAACATGTATTTTGAGACATCGCAACATTTAAAACTTTCACACAATTGCAAATAGTGAAATTCTGATGTTGGATATCCAATTACAGTGTCATTTCTCGCACATAAGATGCTCTGAATCCGAAAAAATTTAATATATTCCTGCAAACTAATCTAAAATTAATGACACTACTCTGATTAATTCGAAAAAATAATGTTCTCTGGAATAGCAGAATTGGATTGCATCCAATTCTGTCATCATAGTCAAACTATAGGGAAATCTTTTGACTATTGAGATAAGCAGTGATAACAGCCATTCGATTGCGGTTGTAATAATCCACAGATACCTATTACATAACAACCATCTGTGGTATGGTTGCTGAAACTATCGTGGCAGCACTACATCAGCCGTACAAGCGGTTAACGATAATTACGTGCGGTTTCCTTTCAACGGGACTTATGTTGGTTCATCTACTTTAGATATTCAATATGAGTAAGCAAGGGAAACAGAAATTAACGGATTGGAATCTGTATGAATGAGCGACAGTGTTTAAATGAGGCACATCATTCAGATCATTATCATATAATTAAAGTTGGACATATAAAATAGCACAATATATTAGAATAGTAGAAATACCATTTTGCAGTAATACTTTATCAGCGATTGTGTAATGTTCGCTTTTCAATGTCTAGTAAATATTGTATGAATCTATTTCAGTTACGAATTTTTTCCAATAAAAGTATTTAACATACTCTTAAAATAAACTGTTCACTGAAAAAAAAGATAAGAATAAATCCATTTTGCAAACAAAAAGGTGAGTGATTTATAAATGCATTTGCTCTAGCCATATGATATTATTTACAGTGAATAAAAGAGATAATATATGCGTTGAGTATGATAATCGATCGTATATGCCATTCGATTCCACTCTTGAAGCTTGTACCGTGAGTGTAAGTAGAAAAAGAAACAGAAATGAGTGGGAAGAGTGCATGAGAGTAAGAGGAAAGAAGTGGTAAGAGATGCAGGAAAGAGAAGTATGATAGGAGGGAGGGTGGTCGGCATCTCTTCGCCCCTATTAAAAAGCCCGTTTCCGCCTCCGTTTCTGAAAGCCTCTTACGCCACTCGAGGCAACTGCGAAAGCACTTGAAAGCTACTGAAAAGCCCAAGCCGACAACACTTCTCTGGTTGAGTGCCGTCCCGCCGGGAGGGCGCTGCAACTTCGCACCCAGTCACGAAGATACGGTTACTCTCTCGCCGTTGCAATATCGACTGGATCCTTATGTATTAAACATCGGCCAAGCATTCGTCCTTTTTTTTCTTCCACTTCTTCAACTACTACTGGGCATTTGCGCAGATATTACACGCCGCGTCGTTCCGATAAATGCTAAAATATCATTGACTTTCATACATGTAAAATTTACAGTCTATTATTGGCACTACACGTTTTTATATGAGTGATGATTTTGCCATTTTAATCATGAATGCAATAGTGAGGAGTGTTGAAAGCTTAGTTGAAATATAAAACGATATACACACTCAATGTATTCCAATTGAATTTTTTTTCTTCTATCTGATAAATCTATTTACGATTTGTTAAGTTAGATACATTGCGTTTTATAGTTGCTGATTTTTTTTTTTCCATTTTGGTTAGTTATAGTGAAGTAGAAGTCTTTGGTATGAACCACGAGAAAAGGAGAATGAAGCAAAAGTGAATCCAAGAATGTGAGTAGTGGTAGAATAAAAAAAAAACCACTCCACGACAAGTTGGCGGTGTGAGGAAGCAAGGGAGATTCCAATGTGAGAGTGCTAGTAATCCGTGTATTCGAGCGCCCTCTTGGCACACGATAACATCTAACATATAATGTATAATAAAGTGTTTTTACTTAAAAGCCGTCTATTCACTCAAATAAAACTGATATGGATATTTTTCAATGAAGGGATGATTTGTTCAATAATGTTGAACACTTCAAAATGCTTGGAAAATGGAACAAAAGAATATTCATTGGTATTCGGTAATTACTTGGAGAATTTCTTTTTTTTTACTCATCTTCTCTTGAACTTGCCATTTTATTAAATTTTAATATTCTACTGTCGCGTAAACCAATTTTTTCTCTGACAATTGCTATTTTTCCTGATTGGCTCAAAACGATATGAACTTTATCAAATGAATTTCGTACAATTTGGCTCAATATTTATTTAATAACAACTTGATCAATTGCAGAAATGAAAAGATTCTCATTTTCCATGATAATTCATTTTCTCGTTATCTGAATGAAAAGCAACATTAATCAACACTGAAAGATGATGTTGACTGCAGTCGCAATTATCTAAGGAAACGATCATATCCACAAGTCAGACGACTTAACGAGGCTCCAGTCGGGCGAATCGCAATTACGCTAAGGGTCGTGATTAATGACCTACCCCCGTTCCCTTCTGTTCCCACCTCTCCTTGTCCGACCCACTGTGAAGGGTCACGAAAATTAAATTCAATAATTCTCGCTTCATTTATGCTGAAAAATTCTTGAAGAGCAGCAAAGGAGAGGTGAGACAATGTAACTTTTGTCCAATGGAGACAAACACTCGTGGTCCGGGTTAATTTCTGGACAATTGTAGAGATAGTCGGCGTAGAGATAGTAGCCCTTAATCCTTGGTCATTCTCTCGACAATTTAGGGACGGTTTAGCTGGTTTAACGTCAAACGCGTAACCGCGCTTGTGGAACACACAAGTAAAGAATGACGGTAGTAATGTTAGAGTGGTTATCGTCTTCACTTCGTATATATAAAGTAAATGAGACAGAGAAAGAGTGGGATTGAAGAAGGGATAACATAATAGAGAAAGGCGAGAGTGCGGCGAGCTGAGAGCTGAGCCGGATGCTTAGAGTGTTACGAAAACAGAAGGCTGAAACAGAGCAAAGGGGTTGAGAACGTTAGAAGGAAACAGAAGTACAGTGAGGGAGAACACCCTCGTGAAATGACCTGGCTCTTTAATTTAGAGTCACTGGACAGTAATTAAAATAACCACCCCCGTACACATATTCTCTAAAGCGGTAGCCAACCTACTCTAAATGATGTCAAACACCTTCCGGATAAATTTATGCTTATAATTAAAACTATTAAATCACTCATTTGCATATGCATTCTACTCTGTAATATTATTATACAGTAAATTGAATTGCAATATAAATGAATTAATAATTTAAACGTTGGTGAGAGAGTAATTGGTTTTGCAATTAAAATAAAGTAGAGAAAATGTGAATTTAAAAAATGTAAATGCACAATGCAAACGTTCCTTCTGTGAAGACTGTTGAGAACCACCACTGGACTTGTCCATATGATTGCAATGAGGAAGGGGTCGGGGTCAGGGGTTGTGTGTTGCAAAATAGGAAATTTAATTTAGCCCGTCACCCCGACGACCTACCGGGTATATTCCCTTATTGCGAGGGCGTTACGGGACTATATGTGAACGGGGAACGACCAAGAACACGATAGCCAACAGGGTGAAAGAGTGAAAGAGAGGTAGAGAGAATGAGAGTTAGGCAATACTAAATATAAACTGTGACTCGTGAAATGATCCATATATTACATGGTCACCAATTTTCATCTTAAGCAGGAATAGTTCGTTCATGGCAGGCTTGGTATTTTCCATTTAGATTTAGGATAGTGTTGGAATTGATGAAAAAAATAGCGATATCATTAAATTTGAAATATGGAATTCGTTTCACTTGGGATTTACAAATTCTTCACTATCACTTGTCCCACTTTGTTTTCATTTTATAATTCTGTGAATTTAGTTCAATATCACGTTTGGGTTCCAACATTTCAGTATCCCATCTTGCAAACTCAATAGAAAACAAAAAGGAAAAGAATGAAAAAATGATAAACTTTTATTTGCTAAAATGAAAAATTATGGGTTCAATTTTTATTTGCTATTCTACAAGTGAATAGCCGTTTGTAAAGCTGATGTAAGAAAAGAGATACTAAAAAAGGATTCTCATCCGATTGGTGGTTCACCGATGTACCAGGTGTTACAATAAATTTCAACGATATTTTATTCAGGCCAGGTCGATGGGTAGTTTTCAATTTGCCGGCTCGTATATATTTCGTTCGTGGGTTCGACGCTCCGACCAGGAAACCGTTTGGGGGGGCGGAACAATGAAGAGAAAAGGGTGCAAAAAAACATGAAAAAACGAGGAGAACAAAGTCAGTGGAAATAAGAGAGTGAGAGAGGCAAAACGATGGGTCTCTGTATATGAGAAAGAGAACAACGGTGGGAGTAAAGCAACAGAAAAGAGAGACGCTAAAACTATGGAAAAGAAGTGGAATATAAATAGAAAAAATAAAAAAAAGAGTAGAAAGATGCAATTTCTCTGTCAGGGCTATGCATACATATTGGTCGTGAGTCGCCCCATGGACATCAACCAACCTTGTCCTAGTATAGAGTCTACGTTAATGAAAAAATAATAAACCCATGGGAGCGGTCAGTTATTGCGGCAACGACATCATTCCATCTTCGAATATCGCGACTCGTCTTTATATTCACAGTTGGAGCACATGACGATAAAATTTACCTTAGGTTTTTGTGATGCAGAACATGTTATTCTATGAATATATATATTCACTGATATTAATTATTTTTATGAGCTGAGATGGAATGGCTATATGTGAACTTTTGACACAGGTACAGACATTTATTGCCATATTCAAAATATTTCCCAAGAGTGAAATATTTCATGCGAAATATTCGTATAAATTTCTCTGCTGTAGTTATTTCGTGGAAGTAAACATTTCAAAAGTTTTACGTGTTTATCAATTCATCGATCTCCTATCTATGAAATTCCTGCTAATATTATTCGACAATTAAAAATCAAACCTGGTGCTATATCAACTGAAGAGAAGAGTTCTTTCGTTCTAAAGATAATACGCAAACTCTGGAGAAAAATAATTTTTATTCTTTATCCAAAGATGTCAGTCCAAAAATTAAAAAGCAAATAAATGTTGAGATATTTTATTCATGATTCAGGAATCATTTGGGTTTTCTTCAATATCAATTTCGAAAACAACACAATACCCTTCAATAGCACCTGCAGTGTCACTTTTTGAATTTACAATTCTGATGTGAATAAGTGTGAAGATACAAAGTCATGTCATACCTTGAAACATCACACAAATGTAAAAACATCCAGATAGAAAGTAATGAATACTTTAATAATGTATCAGATATCATACACTCAACTAAAAGTATTCACTCTCATCAAATAAAATGAAGCATCAAGTACCTTCATTCACTTCCAATTCAAACAAACTTTATCTCTGCAACATTCCCATCAACTAGTATTAACCTAATTTCAGCAAGAAAAATTCTTCGAATGTTCCAAACGATCATAAACACATCCAATTAATAGTATCAATGAATGAAAAAGCAATCATTTCATACAAATTTTGTATTTTCATTCAAAGATGTTGTGTTGTAAACTGTCATAGACTAGACAGTTGACTCGTTGATTGGTGCGAAGGGACGTCCATACGGATTGATAAAAGAACATAGACTAAATATGTATATGCATTTGGCCGAGCGTTGTAGATTTTTCTTTTCCTATGTACTGAAATTAAAAATATCGATTCCTGTTGGTACACACAAGCTTTATAGAAGCTCAATTCGTTTCTCCCCTGAAAGACAATGCCTATTCTTTTCGCGGACAGTAAGAGGTACAAATTGCAGTTGCCCCCGTCGTTTCACTACCCTGAAACATATCACGCCATATAGTCACCTCATTCACTCTTCAGTCCACTCCGGGCGCCTTCGTTCAATCACCATATTCTGCAATATAGGTACGCCCTATGTACATTTTCCTCGTCTCGTCACTATAGGATTCAAAAATACAAAGGTTTCTGTTATATTTAGTTTTTTTCCTTTTCCTTTTTGTTTTACGTTGTTTTTTTTTTTTCATCATGGACGGCAGGTCCATTCCAGTCGCGACCGAGTCTCTTCAGTCCTGACCGCAGATTCATTCAGGCATGACTTCACTCATCCGTGGATTTGTTTTCAAATGTATTTTTATTTTCATTTATTTATTCATTCATTTTTGTAATATTTCCTTTTTTTATCATTTATTTTTTCATTAAACTGTTTCACTTATGTTTGGTTGGGAAATGTCGAATATGACCACATTGTTGAAGGATGAATATAGAAAGAATGAGGAATGGTGAAAGTAGGAAGAGTGAGACGGCATCACCTGCTACGTCTACGTCCGAGGTTTGATTAGGCTTCCGGTTAATTAATAACCTTTCATGCACACACCCGCTACTGTATGAATATGCATGCGCGTTTCGCGTTTCCATGTGTAGAAATGGAGTGTTGTAGAGACGTATATGTGGAGCGAGAACCAAGGGGAGAATCAGAAGGGCTAGGGAACGCTCATTTGCATTTGGAAAACAAAGGGGGCGAAAGGTACGTTAGTGCTACTAGTGTTTGTATGTGTGCATGTGCGTTTAATGTTAGAGTGACCATATGAGTATTACGCAACGAGGGAGAAGAAATGTTTCAACCCTCATTTATTAGTGAATGGTGGAAGTAGTAGGCAAAGCTTTGAAAATTGTTTGTGTGCCAAAATGAAGATTTATGAGTTATTTTAACTAAGTCCGAATTGTTAAAAGACTATTTTTATTTATTGATCATGAATCGATGTGCATCTCTGTTGAAGGATCAACAGTAATGTCGTTTTCAGAGTATTCAATAGCTGCTGTTGATTGTCAATAGCAATGAAGTAAAAATGTGAATTGATTCAGGATGAATTTGATGGTTCATCGAATTGAAGGCGAAAATTCATAATTGGGAACTCGATAATTCGCTATTCGTTTATGAATTGAACGATTGAGAGAATTCAGAAATTCGCTATTCCGACCAAACCATTTCTGTCAGTTGTAAATTATGTGCTCGCGATGAGCCAATTCCAAACCTCTAACTTACGTGAATATGCATAGAAGAAAATATTGTGAAATAATAATGAATAAACAATTTTTCCTGTTGAATCAATACCGGTGTATGCATCTACTCTGCTCGATGCACTGCCTCATATCAATTCCGATCTACAATATGAATATTCATCCCACTCTTGGGGCTTGTTATCCAACACAGTTTGATGAACAACTATTCATCATCTCAACCGCCTTCCAATTATCATAGTCCATTAGATGATGTGAATCATTCGAGTATGTCGTCTATTGTAATTAACAAAATCGCATAAACATTTTCATCTATCCACCGGAAACAGAAACATCTGTCATCGCCACCTGTCTTTCACCTTGTCATTATATGCCGTATGGTGAATCGAATTAAATAATGAACAGAATAAAGCCATGAAATATACATATCAATGTATTCCAACATATATTTCATATTCATAATTAGAAAATATTCATATGGAGTTTTGTTATATAGAATAAATCACTCAAATGTACATAAAAAAATATAATAATACCCACCCGAATTTATTCAAAATGGAATCACAATTTATTTATGAATCATTAAATTCGGAAATACTTTTTTTCTCCTCTTCTCACAGCATGATAAATATTTTATAGTTTATGATGGCATTCGAATTCATGTACGTCAATATAACCAACGATATTGTGAAGTGGCTCAGAACCATTTCGTGTTTACAAGAGAATTCTGTCACATTTAAATTGGAAGAAAAAAGAAAAAGAAAAAGATGTTTATTTTGACGATTTAGTTTCGTGAAATAAGATTGATGTCGAAAATATATTTTGAGACGGTATAGCACCGATAACGATAATGGTCGCGTGTTTAGAGAGCATAAAATGTTGGTTCATTAAGGCCTAGGCGAACCTAAATCGACCCCTGGTTTTCAGCCGATTTATTCACGGCCTTAAAATTTGAATAAAAACTCAAAATTATGCATATTCCATTTTCTTTTTCCTTTCCTGTATTCAACGATAGTTCTATACATTATTCTACATGTCAAAGTGCTAAATCATTATAACCGTATATAATTCAACATGACCGTTATAAATAAACATAATATTCAATACTAATCAATGATACGGCCACTGTATTGTTAAAAAAATTAATGGTTTGATATTAACGTTCGACAATTTGCAAGGATATAAAGACCACAAAAATGAGGAAAAAATTGCGCGTTACATGGGTTCAGTGAATTTGACTTCTAAAGTATAGCGGTGCTGCCCTCGACCATATATATATACATGATCGAGGCGTTTGTTTTTTCCTTTTCATATACGCTCGAAAATTAAGCGGTTACGGAGCACTCGTTCAATTTTTTGTCCTGAATCGACCGATTAATCGGTTAAAAACACAAACACGGGTTGAGGAAATTACGCTTGCTCGATCAGCAATCCGCCATGCTGCAACTTTATCTTTTCTCCCTCACTCTCACTCACTGTCCTTAACAGAGGCCTTTTTTACTCTGTAGAATATTCCGAGAAATCTAATTTCCGTTAACGAAAAGAAAAAAAAATCTGGTGAATGAATAGAAAAAAAAAGACTCCAGCAGCAATTGAAGATATAGTGGTGGCGAATCAACTTTATTCATTTCTCAGTGCCAATCCGAGATGATGGTAGTTGCAAAATTAACTTTGTTTCGTCTAGCAGTAAAAATAATTTGTTAATTTTTTAACATATTTTATTTATGAGAATATTTGTTAACTAAAACTTTTATTATTAGAAAAACCTTA